>JADRCD010179631.1:0-10558 GCA_019843815.1 Montemys delectorum
CTGAGGACCTGAGCTCAGTTAGTTCACAACCACCCATTAACCAGGTGGAGTTCCAAAGAATCTGATGCTCTGGCTTCCATGGACAGCCGCACAGGAGTGCCCATACCGATACTCAGAGACACAATATACACAATTAATTAAAAAAAATGCCTAGAGAAAAGAAAAAAAAAGAAAATATTGAGAATCAAAAGGATATTATTTAAAAGATCTGTATTCCAACAAACTGTAAAAATCTTTTTTAAATGGGTAAATGTATAGATATATATATAACACCAAAATTAAATCTAGATAAAGTAAAGAATTTAGATAAGTTCATCTTACTCAATGTGATAGAAGCAGTAATTAATCAACAACTAAAAAAATGACAGGGGTAAATAGATTCAGCACAGAATTCCATTGAACGTAAAAGACTCCACACTAATACTCCTCAAAAATATACTTCTATAAAACAGAAAAAGATGAAGATTTTATTCCAAGTTCTTTCTACAAATCCAGTATTACATTGATACCCAAACCAGACAAAGACTCAACAAAAAGGAAAATTATAGGCTTTCTAATGAACATAGATCCAAAATAAATTCTCAGCAAAATATTCACAAACTGAATTCAAGAAAGCATAAAAACATTGCCAGCCATGATCAAGTTGGCTTCATTCCAGTGATGCAGGGATGGTTCACCATATATAAATCAATAACATAACCCAATCACACAATAGACACAAGGATAGAAACAATATAATCATCTTGTTAAAAGCAGAAAAGACTTAATAATTCAATATTTCTTCATGATAAAAGTACTAGAGAATATACAGACAGATACAGGAGGCATACTTCAACGTAGTAAACACAATGTACAGTATGCCCACATGCATCTTTACTCTAAATGGAGAAAAATTGAAAAAAATTTCCATTAAAACTAGAAGCAAAATGAATTTACCATTCTCTCCTTTCCTTTCCTTTCAATATAGTAAGCAGAAAGTTTTTGCTAGAGGAAAAAAATAAACAAAGAAAACACAAAGAAAAAAGAAATAAGCTATCTTTGCCTAAAGATAAAATTCTATTCATAAAACACTTTAAACACTTCACTAGAAAACTCCTACCACACATAAGCATGTGAAACAAAGTTAACTCAAAATCAGTAGCCTTCATGTATATAAAAATGGCTTGCTAAGGAAGAAATCAAGGAAACAAATCATTCACAATAGCCTAAAATAATATCACAAAATAAATATAACCAAGGAAGTTAAAACTTATACAATCAAAACTTCAAGGAACATAAGAAAGAAACTGAATAAAAACCAGAAGGTGGATATAGAAGATATATATTTTTTCCTAGCTCTTGGATTGAGAGAATTGATACTATGAATAGGTCCATACTTTCAAAAGAAATCTACACTTTCAATTCTGAAACTGCCCGCAGTTTTATGAACTGGGTTCTCTCAGCCAGGAGGGAATAAAGGACCTGAAATAGAGGGTTTGAAATACAAAGAGAAAACACGAAGCCAAGTTGCGTCCCAATCAAGGCTCCACTTTACTCAGAATAAGCCAGGGTTTTTATAGTCACAGGAGAAACCAAAACCAAACCTCTAGATTACACTGCAAAGAAAGTTCAGGTGCCAAAATCCCCAGGTTCAGAAGATCTTCAGGCAGTGGGCGTGCTCAGGCATTGGGCGTGCTCAGGCATTGGGCGTGCTCAGGCGGCTTCTTCAAAGTCAAAACTGACAGTTAACAGAGAGCATCTGTCTTAGCTCCTAGGTGTTAGCCCTCAAGCAGAGACTGCTAGAATTCTGATGGCTGGAGTGAAGGGAGAAGGTAACAATTCCTCCCTTTTTATTTAAAAAAATTGCAGAACAAAAGCATAATCAAGCATCATGGTCTTGCACAGGAATTTTCACAGTGCCTGTGTGAATCTCACCTGCAGTATAATATCTATTGGAAAACTATCTTACCCGTCCTTGAGAACATGTACATCTAGTTTGAACTCTACAAATTGGGCTTATTTCATGTTTTATCAAAAACATAGCCACTCAGCAGCTGCCTCTATCTTAGGTTGATTACTTTGCCAGAGACCTTAGGTGAAGAACACAGGTTTTCAAAATGCACCTTCTTCTGTGCACTCAATACCAAGACATGCCTTTATCGCTTGCAAAGTCCACAAGCTGCCACAGTTCTTTGAAAACCACCTTCTCGGAAGTTATTGTAAAGCTGCACGCCAGTGTATTAGAGATGAGTGTAGGCACCTGATTGAGCTGCAAAATATCAACTCTGACTCTGGGGACCTTTGCTGAGAACAAGCCTCAATTCAAATACAAAGCAGTAAATTCAGGCTAGTACTTCATGATTTCACCAGCCTGAAACAGGTAAATGCTTTAGGAATGACTTTACTTTTGCTCCGGGCATGAGCAAGTGAATTTGAATTGTTTATTTAGCTTCAGAAGAAAGCAAACTTTTGAATTAAGCAAGCATTTCCAGAGTGACAGAAAAAGCTGTCAGCTCAAAAACAAAAGAAGAAAAAAGACTTTTCAGCAGTGCATTTAAGTACACCTACTAAGAAGGCTGTGGATCTGAGTCCACCTGGCATATTAATCTTTCAGGAAGCCAAGGAGCTTCATCCTCTTTCTGAGAAAAAGTACATACAGACCCTCTGCCCCAAACCAAAACAGGATCTGGACCATGCCAGGTACTAGTGAGTGGATCTCTCCACCTCACCATGGCATATGAACTTGAAGTATTAGGATGCCAATGTCCATCTGCAGCGGTCTGACCTTTGATATCAGTCTGCAAAAAGTTCAAAACAAATAACACAAAAGCAAGGTGTGCCTTTGGAGATCTAGGAGGATACCCCTCCTTTAGTTTTCAAAAGCCAATTTTTAGGAGTGTGGTGTGCACATTCAATAATCCCTTGTCCCATTGGGTTATAGGGAATTCCAGTTTTATGTTTGATGCCAAAATTTTCACAAAATGACATAAAGTTTTTGCCAGAGTAAGCTTGTCCATTGTCTGTCTTAATAACTTTAGGTAAGCCCATAATGTTAAAGGCTTGTAAACAATGATCAATTACATTTCTAGTGGCCTCTCCTGTATGCAGGGAAGCAAATATGAATCCTGAACAAGTATCAATACAGACATGTATATATTTAAGCTTTCCAAATTGTGCATAATGAGTTATATCCATCTGCCAAATATGATTGGGCCTAAAGCCTCTTGGATTTACCCCTAAATGTGGAACTGGAGACAAAATAACACAACTAGGGCATTGTTTTACAATCATTCTTGCTTGTTCTTTGGAAATTTTATGTTTAAGTCTTAAAGTACGGCTAGAAACATGGAATTTATTGTGATCACATTTAGCTAGTGCAACAGGATCTGAAACTAAGACTTCTCCTACAAGAGCTCTGTCAATACAATTATTACCTGCAGGCAATGGTCCAGGAAGACCAGAATGAGCTCTTACATGACCAATATAAAACTGATTTTTTTCGTGCAAGAATGATATTTTTCAATTGTGAAAATAAGGATCCTGCTGTAGTATTAAAATTAAATGTACCACAAGTTTCTAACAAAGAAACTGACTGTGCCATATATAGGCTATCAGTGAAAAGATTGTAAGCATCAGTCATAGCCTGAAACACATTTAATACTGCTGTTAATTCAACTAACTGAGCTGAGAGACCAGGAGTTTCTATCACTACCTTTTGATTATTCATAAAGATATCCAGCTCGTCTTTTAGAGGAACCATCAGTCAATATCACAAGGGCATTACTCAAAGGCTGTAAAGAAGTCATGTTAGGAAATATCACTTCATGCACATTTAAGAATTTTATCAATTTATCCTGAGGATAATGATTATGTAAAATTCCCTGAAATCCTATCTGAGCAAGCAAAAAATTTGTGCTATGCTGTTTTAACCAGGAATCTTGATCTAAAGTAAAAGGCTGAATGATAACATCTGGCTCCTTGCCAAAATAAGTCAGTTCTTGCTTTCTACCAAGCGTTATCATATGAGCTACTGCCTCATAATATGGCAAGATATTATGTTTAGGAGACACCCTTGAAAGTATCCACATGAGAGGTGCTTTTTGCCATAACAATGCTGTAGGAACATGAGCTGTACTGAAAATTAACAAATGCAAGGGTAAAGAATAATCTATATAAGTAACAAATTGATTTTCAATAGCTCTTTCTACCTGATGTAAAGCTGACATTCCTTCTCTAGTTAAAAACCTAGGAGAATTTGGATCAGAATTACCTTTGAGAATATCAAATAAAAGTTTCAATTCTCCTGTAGTAAGCTTTAAATAGGGACAAAGTCAATTGATATCACGTAATAATTTTTGGAAATCATTTAACATTTTTAATCTGTCTCTATGAATAACTATCTTTGGGGGAATAATAGATTGATCCATGAGTGTAAATCCTAAATAACTATATGGATCCTGAGTTTGTACCTTTTCTGGAGCTATCTGCAATCCCATTTCAGCTAAGGCAACTTGTAGTCTCTATAACATAAAAGAACATCCTGAGGATTTTTTCCTACTAATAGGACATCATCTGTGTAATGGGTAACTTATATCATTGGCCATGTTTTTCCTTGTAGGATCAATGACTTGTGCCACAAATTTTTGACATAATGTAGGACTATTAGCCATGCCCTGAGGAAGGACTGTCCATTGATATCTTTTCATAGGCTCTTTAAAATTAACAGATGGAACACTAAAAGCAAATCTCTCACAATCCTCAGGATGCAAAGAATTGTAAAGAAGCAGTCTTTTAAATCCATAACTATTTTATAATATCATTTTGGAATTGCCACTGGAGATGGAAGTCCAGTTTGCAATGCTCCCATAACTACCATTGTTTCATTTACCTTTCTTAGATCTTGTAACAGTCTCCATTTACCTGATTTTTTCTTGATGACAAATATTGGCGTATTCCATGGGGAATTGGATTCCCTCGGATGTCCTGCTTCCAATTTCTCCTGCACTAGCAAAGAAGTAGCTATCTTTCCTTGAGATAAAGACCACTGATCAACCCAAACTGGAATATTATTAATCCATTGAATTTTATCTGCATGGGGCACAGGCAAGATAGTGGCCATCATAAAAAGTGCTTCAAACCTTTACTCTTAGGATGAGGCTTAGGGCCTTCAGATGTTCTAATGTCCTGTTCTGACCTCTGCTTGTTAGCAATTTCACTAGGGCTGCACAAGACAAGACCAATTTGTGATAACAGATCTCTTCTGCACAGAGTAACAGGCAGATTTGACATAACATAAGACTGAATTTGTCCTGAATTATCTTCCTCATCTCTCCTGGTTAGAAGCTTAGAATTTCGTTTTGGGTTGTTGGCATAACCAATTCCTTGGAGATGAGTTATTGTCTCAGACAAAGCCCAAGTTGAGGGCCAGTCTTTTCCTCTGATGATAGTCATATCAGCTCCAGTATCTATTAAACCTTCAAAACTTTTCCTCTCAATAATTAATTTAAGATTAGGTCTTTTGCTAGTGATAGATTGTACCCAGTATATATCAGAAGAACCAAAACAACTCTGTCCTGTCTCCTTTTTAACAAAATTAGAAGACATTGGATACAGAGGGATTAAAATAAGCTGAGCAATTCTCTGATTAGCAGGTACTGTAATAACACCAGGAGGTGAAGCAGCCATAATCTTAATCTCCCCTTGGTAATCACCATCAATAACACCTAGATAAATCTGCAATCCTTTCTCAATTGAGCTACTTCTCCCTATAAGCAATCCCCAAGTCTCTGTGGGCAAGGGCCCAAAGACTCCAGTAGGCAGAATTTGAACTCCCATTTCTGGTGTTAATACTGTGTGGCAGGTGGAACAGAGGTTCAATCCTGCACTTCCTGGGCTTACCCTGAAAAGTTCAAAGATGAATTTCCTTGGCTAGGTGACAGCCCATGGCCCCATATGCTGCCTGTTGTTTTAGGAAGGGGGCCTGGGGCTGCCCCTCCACTCGTTTCCCGACAAGGTATTGTCTTGAAAGCCTTTTTAAAATCTACAGTCTCTGGCCCAATGCTTGCCTTTCCTACAAGGAGGACAGATTCTCGGGGCAACACCTGACTGCTGCCTGTTTGTGGCCCCTGATTTCTTAGGGCAATCATATTTAAAATGATTCATACTAACAATTGAAAACATCCTTTATTCTCCTGTCTTTGTGCCAGAATCTCTTGAACCGTAGTTTCTGGCAATGCAGCTGCTCTTTTGCCAATTTCCTGCCATTCTGAACTCCAATGTAAAAAATCACCTCCTTGTAGTATATCCTTACATAAAATTCTCCAATCTTGAGGTGTTAAATTTGACTCTATTACATTATCCAGTAGTGCCTGCATAAATGGGGCATTTGGACCATATTGAGCCACCACTCCTTTTAAATCTTTTATAACCTTAAATTCTAAGGTCTGATATTGTCTAATTCTCTCATTTTGCTGATCAAGCTTTTCCACTACAGGAAACACCAGCACTCCTGAAGTGTCTTGCCCATTTCCTCTAGCCTGATTAATTGCTTTCTCTAAAGGCGAGTGACCTGTCTCAAAATTGCTGTCCTTTCTTTTGCCTGATACTGCCTTTAGTTCACTCAACTCATTAGTCAATTTCTGCAACTTGATTTCAAACTTCAATTTACTTAATTGTAAATCTCTCTGATCCTTCTCTCCAGTCATAGTGGACCTAGAATTAGCAGATGATACATATGAAAGCAACTTCTCTCTACAAAACTTAGTAGTTCTGCTTTCTCAAAAAGTATTTTGAGTCTCTTCTCTTTCCATATCTGAACTCTCTGATTCCTGTGAGCTCAATTCGCTTTCTGACACTCTATCTCTCTCCTCTATAATCTCCTTCATGAGTGCCCAAAGGCAGAGAGTGAATCTCTCTGCCTGATTATTCCTCAGAGCTTTTCCAATTTTTTTTCCTATATTCTTTTATTTAAATTACTTACTTCATGAATCTATGGGCAACAAGTTTCTACCTCATCTGAGAGATCTTTTAATGCATTTTTTTTTCTGCCCTGATTCCTCTTGCCTGAAGCAACTTATTATACACTCTGTATTACTGCTTTTGACTCATTCAAACCCATACTCACTGTCACACCCCTAGGTGAATTAAACACCAGGTCAGTGCCAATCCAACCTAGCCCTGTACCCTTCTTACACACATGGCAACACTTCTACAATGTAAAAATAAGACTAGCTCTAGCATCAAAATTGCCTACCATGCAGAATGGTGTACAACCTTTTATCCTTACCTTCTGAATTTTTAGGCAGAGCTCTGCTTTTTGACAGTGTGTCCTTTATAAATCCTCCGTACCTGAGTCCACGAGTTCAGGCACCATCTGAAACTGCCCACAGTTTCACGAACTGGGTTCTCTCAGCCAGGAGGGAATAAAGGACCTGAAATAGAGGGTTTGAAATACAAAGAGAAAACACGAAGCCAAGTTGCATCCCAATCAAGGCTCCACTTTACTCAGAATAAGCCATGGTTTTTATAGTCACAGGAGAAACCAAAACCAAGCCTCTAGATTATACTGCAAAGAAAGTTCAGGTGCCAAAGTCCCCATGTTCAGAAGATCTTCAGGCGGCTGGCATACTCAGGCAGTGGGCGTGCTCAGGCATTGGGCGTGCTCAGGCGGCTTCTTCAAAGTCAAAACTGACAGTTAACAGAGAGCATCTGTCTTAGCTCCCAGGTGTTAGCCCTCAAGCAGAGGCTGCTAGAAGTCTGATGGCTGAAGTGAAGGGGGAAGGTAACACAATTCTATTTCCATTAATATCCTACCATAACATTTTACAGAAATTTAAAAAGTAATCTCAAATTTTATATGGCAACAAAAATGATTTAGTATGGCCCACATCATCACAAAGAACAAGAAAAACTTGCCAGTGGTATCACCACCATCTCTGATTTTAAGTTATATTCCAGAGATGTTGTAATGAAAATAGCATAATGCAACATAAAAATGAATGTATTGGCTAACTAAATACACGGAGGACTCACATATAAGTTCATACTCCTATAGCCACCTGATTGTTGGCAAAGAGGCTAACAGTACAGAATGGAGAAAAGACATCATCTTTTCTAAATATTGCTGGTCAAACTGCATAGCTATGTGAAGAAGAATGAAAATAATTATTTACCTCTTACCCAGCAAATAAGTCAACTGAAAATGGATCAGGGGCATCAATATAAGCCTTAATACCCTAAACCTGAGAGAGAAAAAAAAAGTAAGTAATATGTATGAACTTCTTTGAAGGGAAGAGAATTTTATGAACATAGCCTCAGTAGCTAGGGCATTAAGAGCAGCAAATAATAAATATATTCTGTAAAACCAAAAAGCATCTTTATGTCAAGAACATCATCACTTCAGTGAAAAGGTTGACTGCAGAATGGAAAACAATCTTTATCAATTATACATTATTAACAGAGACTTCATATCTAGAACATATAAAGAACTCAAAGTAAACATGAAGCAAAAAAAAAAAAAAACTAAATCACTGGATATGAAACTAAACTAAGACTTCTCAAATGATGAAATACAAATGGCTAGTAAATTTCTATAGATCCTCAAACATTACAGTCTTTTTCTAGTGCTTATAGTCACCCCCCAAAACATGACAGTAAAACCCTATTCCTAAAGATACCACACACTTAATATTGGAACATGGAGAAATCAAGTTGGTACTGGCTGGAAGTTTCATCCCCGTTGCCCAGCTTTCATATTGCTGTAAGGTCCTGCACACAAAATTAACAAAACTTACTCATCTATATACCTTGCAAGTTATAATAACTGGACTGCCAACATGTGACCACTAATATAATAATGACATGAATGTTGTTGGTATAACTAGCTACTTTCTTATTGAATTTAAGACTTACTTCAAACAAGAAAAGTCATATCTGGCACTGTTACCAGATCTAAGAATCTTTGGCTAGACATGCCATAGACCCTGAGGGAGAATCTACCGTAGATCTGTATTTGCTCCCCAACACCCCCCTCCAAACATCCACCGCTAGGCAGACAAGATGCAGAGGTTAGCTAGACTGCATTTGAGTGCTAGGATCAAGGAAAGCTCAAATACACTGCTCAGGGGGTGGGAAAATGCAGCCCAAGATGTGGAAGGCTGAAGCTGGGGTTCCCTGGCTTCTAGATATCCAGTCAAACTGTGCAGAGGAGTCAGGAATAGAGGGTCAGGGGTCCACAGGCCTGTGATGAGGAGCCTGGGGCCAGAGGCTCCCAAACTAGATGCTGCTGGGTCATGGGGAGTTAGGAACAGAGTTCTGCAGGCTAAGGAGCCCTGGGCTGGCGGGCATGGAGAGGCCTTCTGCAGGAGACTTAGACAGCACAGCTCTGTAGACAAAGGCTTCTTCCATGCTCCCCCAGCGTGGTTCTTGATGAAAGAGACAGTTCTTCATTCCAAACTGTTTATTGATTGCTCATTGTGGAAAATGGGTACCTACCACCTCCTCAGGGTGGACCAGTGATTAAATACCTTTTGCAAAAAGGAATATCTGGGGAGGAAAGCTTATTGGCTAAACACTCAGGGCCTCTAGATACCTCATTAGCATGGAGAACTTTGTTCTGATCTACATGACCATAGGTCACATTCCTATGTAGGGAGTATGGTCACATGATAGGCGCCTGGTCAGAAACAAGTGAAGCTTCTACCATTACCTATGGGTTCTAGGACTTCCAACCTGCTAAACTTTACCAAGTTTCCAGGCATGGTCTATTGCCTCAGTCTACTACTTTAATTCAGCTAATTGTCATACTATTAAATTGACTCCTAATGACTTATGGCTGTACCCATAGTTTAATGCATATTTCAAACTTCACCAGGATGTTTCTTTCTGCAGTAGGTAGTGATTAACATAGAGATCCACAACTTTCCATGATGCAGAAAAAAAAAAAGAGACTGTATAATATTCAATCCTAACTTGTACATTTATATCATATACCCTTTTCCTAAGTCTCAGCGGCTTGGAAGAAGGCTATAAAAGTTGTTAAAGCCAGAGTAAGAAACTTTTTTTTCAGACACTGCAGGGATATAAGGATAGTGTAGATTGGAGAACTCTAAACCCTACATCCCTACATTAGGCTGGACTCAGCTCCTAAGTGTAACTGCAGCAGTGCATAGGACAGTCTGTAGTGCCACTAACAACCTGATGCTCTTCAGATCTGTTGATGAGATTGTCCAAACAGATTACCATGAATGGCATGAGTAGGGGAGTCTTCACCATGTATTTTCACAGCTCTGAGGCCAGAAGCCTGACATCAAGGAGTCAGTGGGGACATGTTCTCTTTGAAATCTTTTCTGGTGCTCTCTACAAACTCTTGGAATCCCTCATCTTAAGACAGTATAAATTTGCACTTTAGTTACAGCACTCAAAAGGTAGAGGCAGGCAGACCTCTGAGTTGAAGGCCAGTCTGGTCTATAGAGAGCGTTCCAGAAGAACAAGAGCTACACAGAAAACCCTGGCTCAGAAAAACCAAAGATAGGTAGATAGATAGATAGATAGATAGATAGATAGATAGATAGATAGATAG
>JADRCD010179639.1:0-17977 GCA_019843815.1 Montemys delectorum
CGGCACACAGAGAAACTTAGTTTGGGCTATGCTGTGGTTTAGAAATTCAGTTTTCCCCAAATGCTCTATGTTAAAAATGTGATTCTAGGATGCTATATATTTAGGAGGTACAACCTAGTGAAGTGAGTCTGAACACTGGGGATTCACCCTTGGAAGAGCTATTAAGAGCTAGCTCCCACTTCCCATGATATGAGCAGTTGCTCTCCAGCATAACTCTCTGCCATAATACCCTACCTTTCCACGCACCTAAAAGTGATAGAGCCCACTGACTATGCATGGAAACTGTAAGCCAAGGTATGCTTTTTATTTTCTTGACCAGTGGCTCCCAATCTGTGGGTCTTTGAGAGTCTCAAATCAGAGACCCTGCACACCAGACATTACATCATGGTTCTTGACAGTAGCAAAGTCACAGGTACGAAGTAGCAATGAAATAATTGTACGCTTGGGGGTCACCATGACATGAGGAAGCGTATTAAGGGTTGCGGTATTAGGAAGGTTGAGAACCACTGTTCTATGCTGATATTTTGGCATGGCAACAGAAAGTTGATAGACATAGACCTGGTGGTACTTTGTCTAGTACCCACGTGTATTGGTGGCAATCACATTGGGCAATACAGAACTAATTCACCAAAAAAAAAAGGTGAATCCAGAAATCAAACTGTGCAACTGGGATTATCCCCCTTATGTCTTTCTTTGTGTTTGGGGATCATCCTTTTTAAAAAGAGCAGATATAACTTCATTTGTCAGGGAATATGGCTCCCCCAGGTAATCTAAATTATATTGCGCTTAAAGCTCACAGTCATGGAAGAAAAGAAGTCAGCTACTGGCTGTATTTGGTTCTGCTCATGTCACATGATCCCCTTGAGTCCCCCAAAGATGAAGGGGAGTGGAGTCAACCCCGGCCCACATTTTGCTAGTATACAAAGCCTGGCCCTGGCCACAGGCTTCTCTCTGGATCTGAGGATTGAAGGAGCTGGTCAGTCCCACCTGAGGCACGCAATCCAGGAATGTGGCTTTTCAAGGGAATGGACGTGGCAGGAATCACATATATCCATTTAACTACCACTTGCAGGCTTAAACAGTCCCCACACCCAGACTCTACATAGGGCTAGACAGAGTAAGACAGTTCAGAAAGATCACTTTTAACAGCTGTCTACCCAGTCAGACCTCAAGGACAAGTTCCTCTTTTTCTACCTACACCATCATCTTTGTGCCAGGGGAATAGAACCCTCATTGGATTTCCACTCCTAAGTCTCCAGGGGCCACATCTCTCCCACATTGATCACTCCCCAGTGTGAGAACATCTAACTCCGTTGGGGCCATTGGGGCCATTAGGGCCCTTGGATTTATTTGACTTTGGCCATCTGTCCTTTTTTTTCTGTGTACATATTTGCTGGGGGCTCAGGACTAGGATACACTGGCTCAGCTGTTCCATTCCACTAGCAGCATTGCCTTTATGGGGCAAGTTTAGCTTAACAGCTTTCTCCCAACGCTGAGCTCCAATACCGATAGCAATGAAATAGTGACCAGCAGGATTCAGAGTACAGAGTCTACAAGCATAGGTTCTGTGGCCATCCTGAAGCAAGGGTTCCAATCCCAGCTCTTGCACCTAGTCACCGTGATGCTGGACAAGTTAGTGGACCTTTCTATGCCTTCATTTTTAACATATTCAAACTATGGGTGGATTTATCAGGCATGCACTGTAAATTAAGTACATAAACATTTGTAAAATGCTTTGTTGGGGGATTCTAAGTTTGTATTATGGAAAAGGAGGACTGGGAAAGGCAGAGCCACGGAAGAGGCGTTTATGCAGTGGCTAGACCACATGCCAGGGATGAGGAAGCTGGTAAGTACAGACCTGCAAAGGCACGTATGATGAGTGAAAGGCTAGTGATCAAGGACCACAAGAGAGTCGAGTGAAAAGGACTTCCTCTGTCTGCTGGTCGCTGTGAGTGCTGGGTCAGAAGAGCATACCGTGGGGAAGAGTGGCAGAGTGGTCCAAGGCAGACAGACCGCAAGTGTGGTGGTTTGAATATGCCTGGCCCAGGGTGTGGCTTCATTAGAAAGTGTAGCCTTGTTCGAGTGGGTGTGGCCTTGATGGAATAGGTGTGGCCTTGTTGGAAGAAGTGTACCTCTGTTGGGGTGGGCTTGGGAGGTCTCCTCCTGTGCTCAAGCTCTGCCCTGTACAGAAAAGACAGTCTTCTGCCTGCCTTTGGAACAAGATGTAGAACTCTCAGCTCCTCCTGCACCGCGCCTGCCTGGATGCTGCCATGCTCCCACCATAATGAACATGGACTGAACCTCAGAACCTGTAAACCAGCCCCAAAATAAATGTTGTCCTTTTATAAGACTTGCCTTGGTCATGGTGTCTCTTCACAGCAACGGGACCCTAAGGCAGCGAGGAAAACTGGAAGTCCCAGCAGTCTCTCCTAGTGCATTCACCCACTCAGTGCTAGTGACCCACAGAAGCTGGGTCTTCACAGAAAGGCGCGCATGCCTGCCCCAAGATTCAAAGAGGTCAGTGAGGGTGTAGTGGGGGACAGGACAGAAGCGCGTCTGGTAACTGCTGGGCCCGTACAAAGTCAAAACAGATAAACAGGAAAAGTGGTACCTGTAACTTCAGCACTCAGGAAGCTGCACACAAGGATCGTGAGTTCGAGGGCAGCTTGGGCTACATGGTGGATGTGTCTTTATTAAAAAAAAAAAAAAAAAATTAGAAAGCAGATAACCAACAACAGCATACAGTGTGGTGGCCCCAGGGTTCCACATAACAGTTTTTCTGTGCACAAAATGTTGTTGTTGTTGTTGTTAGCAGAATCACATAAAAATGTGGCTGAAAGTTTAAAGTACTGATGACCCCACAAAAGAAGCTGGGGTCTTCTTCACTGAGTTGCACACATGCCTGGCCCAAGATTCAAAGAGCCTGAAGAGTTTGTTACAGCGAGGACAGGACAGAAGCAGAGAACGTGGCTCAGAGTTCAAAACCGTCCTTAGTATTGTGAATGCTACTGCCATGGAGTGCGTGCTTTCTGTAGATTTCGCTTATTGTTAATATTACACACACTTAGCCAAATTGCCTAAGGCTGAGTAGGTGTTATGAGCCATGAAGAGTCAGAGAGAGCTGCTGCTCGGTTGCGGTCCCCTGACTTACCCTGTTCCAGGGCACCCCATTCTGCTAATCTCTTACCGTGCCACGGGGTGGCAGTAGAGTGGACAGTGTGGACACTTAACAATATTTACAAACCAGCTTTCAGTGTGTGGGTTTGCACCAATTAAGCAAGAGTTGGCGCTCTGAGATTCTCGTGGTAAGCCTGTGAGATCGACCGCTATTAGGGACCCATACCTCATTTGCTCGTACAAAACAAAATGAATTTTTAGGAGGATATGTTTGCCTATAACTCGCAGTGAGTGTCACTCTAGAGCTATGGAACTCTGGCAGGGACCAACATTTGAACAAAAGTGTAAAATATATATAATACGATGAAGAGCATGGCCTACATCTCAACAATAAACAAACGATACAAAAAAGGGGAAATCACTTACAACACAGGTAGCTGCTGTAAAGTGTCTCTCCCTACCATATACCGTTGACTGTCCAATACTGAGGAAGCACATTTGGAACAATAGCTCTATGCCAGTCGCAGGGGATGACAGATCACTAAAATGGCCCCTTGTTCTGACCTGTTTTTAACAATCTCTTAGTCCTTATGACTAGCACCAAGACTTAAGATCATCCCAAGGTAATGTCCCTAATAGTCCAGCACTGTCTCCTCTTCTTGCCTGCTTCACCCTTCTCAGACTCCTGGGCAGGGTTAGGTTTGGACAAGCAACTTTCAGGTCTATACAAGAATGTATGATACAGCCATTACATATTATTTGTCACTTGTCCGCTTCAAAATAGCCTCCATACCGGGTAACTTCACTTGGAACTGCAAAATAAAAAGAACGCACGCCACCATATTCATTTTAGAGAAGTGGAACCAGGGTAGCTCTGGCAGCCCTCACAAGTTATGCACCCTCCTCTCAGGCCTTACGGTGTTTGTGAGTCAGAGCTCTATTCTGAGACTCCACCCGAGTGCACCACGCAGTGTTGCTAGTACTATACTTATTTGATTATGGCACATAAGTTTAGCACAGAGACAAGAAAGCTTAAAAAAAAAAATAAGTACTCACTCTGTGGCCTAGTGTTTCCCTGGGAAAAGAAACTGTACCAAACGAAAGTGCAAAAAAATTATGCACAGAGACCCACCGCGGTGCTATTTGAAATGGTAAAACCTGCGTGTGACCAAAGTGTCCTCCTTGATGAGTTTGTAACAGTCTTTGGGCTTGGTGAAAGAGAAATGTAGTGCATTATGACACAATGTATATTAGACTTACAGACCAAGCACACACGTGTGCCTTTAGGTAGATGATAGGTAGAGAAAAGGCTCCGAGGGAAAAAACTTATATCGTTTGTATGTGTGCAGTGTATGAAGATGTTTGTTCATAGTTGTGGGCACATGTATGTGTGCAGGTGTGTGCGTCTGTCTATATATGTGTGTGTGTATGTGTGTCTGTCTGTCTGTCTGTCTGTCTTTTGGTTTGTCTGTCTCTGAGCCTGTCTGTCTCTGTATGTATCTGTCTTTGTCGCTCTGTCGCTGTAGGTATGTAAGTATGTGTGAGTGTGTCTGCCTGTCTCTCTGTGTGTATCTGTTTCTGTGTGTGTCTGTCTGCCTATCTCTTTGTCTCTGTTTCTGTCTGTCTGTCTCTCTGTCTGTCTGTCGGTGTGAGTGTGTATGTGTGTGCCTGTGTTTGTGTGTCTCTGTGTCTGTGTGTCTGTGTAGTAGGAGTTTTTCCCCATCACTCTCTGTCTTATTCCTTGAGCCAGGATCTCTCAGTCAAACCCAGAGCTCACTGATGTGGCTAGTCTTACCTCTTGCTCTAATGATTTTATCCCTGCCTGCTGACCTCTGCAATTACAAGTGGACCACCATCGCCCCCCAACATTTTAGTGGGGTCTGGAAATCCAAACTCCAGTCATCATACTTGGGTAGTAAGGCTTATACACTAAGCCACCTTCACAGAGCTATTTTATTTTTTAAAGTAGTCTCTCCAACATACTAAAAAAAAACCCCTCCCACTTGGTACCATTGAAAAGGGAAAAAAAAAGTTAAATTAACCTATGATTACAATATAATGAAATATTCCTTAGCTACAAAAATATTTGAAATAATTCCATGAAATATTAATGTGTTATAATAATCAAAATAAAAATTGTCTCTAGAGCGTGATTTTAGTGTTTTTTTTTAATTTGAATGGTTTTCTGAGGTTATTCTAAATAGACAGAGTGCTTCCATGTGCTTTGTGCTTCTCTGTTGCAGTTTATTGCAGGGAGCAGATGAGGAAGAGCCTAAGCTACCAACAGACTGAGAGTCCAGGGTGATCCTGGGCTAATCGTGTATTCATTCTATTCTTTTGTTTGTTTGTTTGTTTGTTTCTTTTTGATTTTTGATTTTTTTTTTTCAAGATAGGGTTTCTCTGTGTAGCCCTGGCTGTCTAGGAACTCACTCTGTAGACCAGGCTGGCCTCGAACTCAGAAATCCGCCTGCCTCTCCCAAGTGCTGGGATTAAAGGTGTGTGTCACCACTGCCTGGCTCATTCTATTCTTTATTGTAGATAAATATATGTTCTCAGTGTTCACTCTGAAAAAGTAGCCCTCACCTATCAGGAGAAGGCAAGCATCTCAACAAATTAACAGACCCACATTGTAGATGATGAACACAGGATGCGCTATGGGATCAGATAGGAGGTAAGCAAGTTCTGTTAGAAGGTGATTCCCAAACTGAGATTAAGACTCTGTTTAGCCCAAGCGGTCCAGGATGGAAAGAAGAGCCTTCCTGTGGAGGGCTGAATGCTGGGCCACCTAGGTGGTCCCGGTAGATTGCAGTTAAAGGTAGAGTGGGAGCAGAGCTGAACAGTGGAAGCTGGAAAATTAAGCATGGGCAAAATGACGGAGGGCCTGTTGTGCTTGCCAGGAAGCACACATTGTACAGCTCTAAAAGCTACACTGTCTACACCACGCACACCCCTCCCCCAGTAACATTGACTAGTTGGCCTTTGGTGAGAACCATTGCTATTTATTTATCTATCTATCTATCTATCTATCTATCTATCTATTTATTTATTTATTGCCCAACCTCTTTCTGTAGGCAATGAGGGACATTTAGAGAGTGTGATCAGCAAAGGTGTAATAACACATCTCCAATCAGCATGTGTGGAGCGTGGCCGGAAGTGGGCGAGATCAGTGGCAGGAAGTACAGTTGAAGAGCACGCAGTGACTATCCAGGTGAACAGAGGAAATGTAAACACCAGAAGGAAAGCAGGTGGGGTGGGAGGAAGGGGGCGACTGAAGCGTCAGGTGGACACCTGGGTCTCTGTGGAGGCAGTGTTGCTAAATAAGCAGGTGAAGGGAAAAGATGGATTTCTGGACTAACAGAATCCCAGCGGGTGGGCGGTGTTCCATCCGCCACTTCTCCGCCACGTCCACGTTCCAAGAGATGGTTTGTCTAAGCATCTCATGCTTCAGGAGTCGCACTCGTGTCTGAGCACAGGAAGAGGAGCATGGAGTTGGGGGAGGATCTAAGGTGGCTGCCTGTCCAACACCTTATGGATGCAAAGCAGGAGGAAGTAGGTGATGTATGGACCGTCTAGCACAGGATAGGCTGTCTAGCCCAGAATAGGCCCTCAGTAGTTACCTTACTAATAGTCATTTCTTTTTCATGCAAGGGAAGACTAAAGCCAAACCTTACTACCGCCTCCCATTCCCTTTCATAAACATATCCTGAAGTGCTCTAATGAAAGTTTAATATGGAAGGCTTGTACTTTCTTTTTTGGACAAGATAAAGAAATTTTTCTTCCATATGTAGGATAATTAAAGTCAGGACTGGGTGAAAGATTTGCCCCTTTGGGCTGTCTTCCATTAACTGCGAAGAACTGCTCTTGCCTGCTAATCTTCCCTGAAATTTAACTTTCTTTTTTCACCCTTAATTCAAATGGGGAGCTAGGGGTAAGTTCCAACAGCAACACATCTGAAGATTCCCTGGACCCATCTAAAAGTTAATTCCTCTTCAGTGCCTTGCAAGTAACTGAAAACACTAGACTTTATAAAAAAAAGAAAAGGAGGCGGCAGAGGCCTCCATTAAAACTGTTCTTTTTATAAAAGTTCAGTCACAGATCAATGCATTGTTAATGAACTTTCCTCCATTGGTGTCTGGAGCAATGCTGGGGTTTGAGATGCCCTCCTGACTTCTGGGATAACAAAGGGGGCTTTCAGCTCCCTGCCTCAGAAGGGCCTTGTGAGGCAGCCAGATGGGAGAAACGAACTTTCTCTCTTGTTAGAAAGGGCAATTTGTTTCCAGCCACTTCTAAATCTTTTTAAAATTAATTTTATTTGTTTACATCCTAAATGTTGCTCCCCTCCCAGGCCCCCCCCCTCCCAGAGTTTTTTACCCCATTCTCCATCTCCTTCACCTCTGAGAGGGTTCCCTCTCCAGGTATCCCCCTTCTCTGGGACATCCAGTCTTTACAGGATTAGGCACATCCTCTGCCACTGGGGTCAGATGAGGCAATCAGTTCTCTGTTATGTATGTGCCTGGGGCCATGGGCCAGTCCATGTATACTCTTTTGTTGGTTGCTTAATCTCTGGGAGCTCCCAGGGGTCCAGGCTAGTTAAGACTGTTGTTTTTCCTATTGGGTTGTCATCCCATTCAGTTCCTTCAATCCTTCTCCTAAATTTTCCATAGGGGTCCCCAACCTCAGTCCAATGGTTGGCTGTAAGTATCTGCATCTGTCTCAGTCAGTTGCTGGTAGAGTCTCTCAGAGGACAGCCATGCTAGGTTCCTATCTGCAACACACACGACATGGCATCAGTAATAGTGTCCAGGCTTGGTGCCTGCCCATGGGATGGATCCCAAGTTAGGCCAGTCTCTGCTCTGCCACTCCTTCAGTCTCTGCTCCATTTTTGTCCCTGTGTTTCTTTCAGAAAGGGATAATTCTGGGTCAAACATTTTGAAGGTGGGTTGGTATTCCCGATCCCTCCACTGGGGTTTCTGTATAACTCCTGGATAGAGGTGCTCTATTCAGGTTCATCTAACCACTTGTCCTAGTCAGGGTTTCTATTCCTGCACAAACATCATGACCAAGAAGCAAGTTGGGGAGGAAAGGGTTTATTCAGCTTACTTCCACATGGCTGTTGATCACAAGGAAGTCAGGACTGGAACTCAAGCAGGTCAGGAAGCAGGAGCTGATGCAGAGGCCATGGAGAGATGTTCCTTACTGGCTTGCTTCTCCTGGCTTGCTCAGCCTGCTTTCTTATAGAACCAAGACTTCCAGCCCAGGGACGGTACCACCCACAAGGGACCCTACCCCTTTGATCACTAATTGAAAAAATGTCCCACAGCTGGATCTCATGGAGGCACCTCCCCAACTGAAGCTCCCTTCTCTGTGATAACTCCAGCCTGTGTCAAGTTGACACACAAAACTAGCCAGTACACCACTGTTGAAAAATTCGGCTAAGGTCACCCACATTGAGTCGTGGGTACTTCTCATATTCCAGGTCTCAAACTGCACCTTTCCCTCTTCCGGAAACACACATAGCAGAGAGCGCTGTACTCTAACAGTAAAGGACCACACTGGCTACATCTGAATCTTCATCCTACCTCTGGTGCTATTGCATAACCTCTGCTAGTTCCTTAAGTTCTTGAACCTGTGTCTTCATCGCTGAAGTGGAAACCATCACACCTTCCACACAAAATTGGCAGGCTGGCTTTATAAACATAAAGTTCTATGAACAATGCCCCCCCCGCCCCCGCACACATAATCTGATCACTACATTGGATGCTAAGGGGAAAGCTTCTGGCTAGATCAATTAGAAACACCTCTGTTCTACAAAACCATTTGTAAAATCTGGACCACGGGCCAGGTAGGGCATAGACAGACACAGTTAATGCCAACAAATGTTAACCTTTTTTTTTTTTACTTTTACCTCATTTTCTACACAAGCAATCTATGAAATACTCAAATCAGCATCTTCATTCAGCTCTTCTCAGATTCAAGGGACCTGACCATACTGGACCACACTGATAACACTTGGCAAAAGCTGAGCAGCTACTGAATTCTTTGAAGGAAGCACACTCCCTACCTGGTCCAGTGTTCTTACATAACCTCTCTAGGCTTTGGAGGCAGATAGCAGAAGAATAAGGACCCAGAACATCACAGTTGATTGTTATATCTTTATGAAGGTGCTGGCACTGGCCAAGTATGGTAGCTCCTGGTTGCAATCCTGGCACCCAGGATTTTGAATCCAAGGCCATCCTGGAATATAGGGAGGCTCTTTCTTACAGAAACAAAATATATTAGTCCTGTGAAGCTGGACAGGAGAACTGTGTCTTGACTTCTGACTTACTGGAGTATGGAAAAGTGGAAAGATTCCAGGCAAGTTGAATGAGACTAGAGATTGTTTCTCCTAATAAAATTCAAACATAGAAAGTAGACCAGTTATGTCTGCAGCTGATAACAGCTACCAACACTTAGAACTCAGCAACAGAATGGAAAGCCTAACTTCCAATCAGGAACATTCCTTTGTGCCAGTGACTAAAGAACACGTTAAAAATGAGTTTGGCTAAGGTCACTCCCATTGAGTCCTGGGAGCCTCTCACATTCCAGGTCTCGGAGACTTTCTAGAGGTTTCCCCTTCCCCCTAGACCCCTTCAGCTGCATATTTTCATTCATTCTCCTCACCCTCTGAACTTCTTTGATTCCCCCCCCCCCCGCCAATACCTGATCCTGTCCCCTTTTCCTCTCCCCATCTCCTCTCCCATCCTTGTCTCTCTCTCCCTCTGCCTCCTGTGATTATACTGTTCCCCCTTCTAAGTGAGATTAAAGCACCCCCAATTGGGTCTTCCTTCTTGTTAAACTTCTTACAGTCTACTGGTTGTCCGCTAAGTATTCTGTACTTTTGGACTAATATCCACTTATCAGTGAATACATACCATGCATGTCCTTTTGAGTCTGGGTTACTTCACTCAGGATGATATTTTCTAGTTCCATCCATTTGCCTATAAAATTCATGATATCCTCATTTTTAATAGCTGAATAGTAAGTATTCCATTGTGTAAATGAACCACATTTTCTGTATCCATTCTTTCGTTGAAGGACATCTGTGACCTTAGCTGAAGTACCCAACAGTGGAGAGATAGAACCTGAATAGACTACCTCAAGTAGATAAACAGGGCCCTCCAGTGGAGGGATGGGGTCACCAAGCCATTTGGGTCAAAATTTTTGACCCAGAATTGTTCCTGTCTAAAAGAAATAGAAAGAGTGGCCAACTAGTGACTAACCCAACTTGGGATCCATCCCATGGACAGGCGCCAAACCCTGACACTATTATTGATGCCAGGTTGTGCTTGCAGACAGGAGCCTAGCATGGCTGTCTTCTGAGAGGCTCTGCCAGCAGCTGACTGAGACAGATGCAACCATCTGAACTGAGGTTGGGGACCCCTATGGAAGAGTTTGGGGAAGGATTGAAGGAACTGAAGGGGATGACAACCCCATAGGAAGATCAACAGTGTCAACTGACCTGGACCCCTGGGAGCTCTCAGAGACTAAGGCACCAACCAAAGAGCATTCATGGGCTGGTCCATGGCCCCAAGAACATATATAGCAGAAGTCTGATTGCCTTGACTGACACCAGAGGAAGAGGGTGTGCCTAATCTTGTAGAGACTTGATGCCCAGGGAAGGGGGATGCTGGGGGTGGGGTGATGTTGAGGGTGGGTGGATGAGGGAGGTGAGTGAGTGAGAGGAGGTGAATAAGTGGGTGGGAATGGGTGGGTGAGGATAGGGGTAGAGGTGAGGGAGCACCCTCTCAGAGGCAAATGAAAGGGGGAAGAAGTGAAGAACTCTTGGAGGGATGGGGAGCCAGGATAGGGAGCAAAAACTGGAATGCAAATAAATAAAACAACTAAAAAAATAAATAATTCTTAAAAATGAATTTGGCCAGTGAGATGGCTCTGTTGGTAAAGGTGCTTGCCAAAAAATCTGACAACCTAAAGTAGATTCCCAGAGCCCACAGGGTGGAAGGAGATAACCAACTGCCACATCGGTCTCTGATTGTTCCCACTCCACCCCCACTCTGGACACAATCAGTAAGGCTTTTATTGAGTGGTGTTGAGAAAGGCAACACAAGTTTTGTTCAGAAATGCTTCTTTGCCCTTTGTCTAAGATCAAGTGTACAAGGGTGGGAAAGAGGAGGCAAGCACAAGACTAGATCAGAGCTCAAGGCTCTTGGGGGCAGAAGATGGTTCAGGCAGAGTTGTGTTATATGAATGACAGCAAGAACAGAGGGATTGTGTGGTGAGGAGAGGCACTAGTGGAGTGTTGGAAGAATCCCCAAAAGTACCTCTGGGAACAAACATCATCTTCACTGTCATTGAGGAGAAGGGAGGAAAAGCAGACCTAATGGTTATCTCAGGAAAGTCACTCATTAAGTCACAGCCACTGCTTGAAGTATTACAAAATGGCTATGCTTCATGCTTATGATGTATATAATTCAGTTGTTCTCATACACCCCTAATCGTGAATGACCAACAAAACTCTTAGGAGGATAGTTTTGATTTAAATAAAACTGGACTGTAGTTAACTATGACCTTAAAAAAAAAAAGTCAGCAACTACAGTTCAGTAAATACCTCAGTTTTCCCTTTCTAAAGATACTATTGGACTTAGTGATGCTTAATCATTTACAAAGACAAAGACATCTCAAGCCCTACTGAAGGTTGGTTTTGTAGATCTGGTTATGTTCAAGCCTGTCTTGTTAGGGTTTCTATTGCTTGATGACACACCACGACATGACCAGGACAACTCTTTTTAAAGAAAGCATATCATTGGAGCTGGCTTATAGTTCCGATGTTTACTCCACTCTCATCATGGTGGGAAGCATGGCAGCACACAGGCAGACATAGTACTGGAGAGGAGCTGAGAGTTCTATATCTGGATTGGCAAGCTGCAGGAAGAGTGTGTGACATTGGACCTGGCCTGAGTATCTAAGACCTCAAAGCCCACCCTTAGTGACATACTTCCTCCAAAAAAATATACCTCTCCGCTAAGGCCACACTGCCTAATAGTGCCACTCCTTATGAGCCTATGGTGGGCATTTCAATTCAAACCATCATAAAGTCCTAGGGCAAATTCTCCCTCTGTCTCAGAACTAAGCAAGACTTACCTTTGTTTCTATTAGAGTTCATGCATTCCCTAGAGGCAATAGATAAAGAAAGTAAGTCTATTTTATGGTTTGGGTTTGGAATATGGGAATTTAACTAGAATCCCCTGTATCTAGAACACTGAAAGGCTTTTTAGTGTGGTTTGTGTATAGTATCAAATAGAGAGTACTTAGCACCTGGCACATTTTATGATCTATAAGTGCATATGTTTTTAAAATTCAGCATGATAGATTTACTAGAAAGCTACACTTTACTGCTGAAGCCAGACTAATCTATTCAAGTTAAGGTTGTCTTAAAACAGCTTCTCAGACCGGGCAGTGATGGTGCATGCCTTTAATCTCAGCACTTTGGAGGCAGAAGCAGGCGGATTTCTGAGTTCGAGGCCAGCCTGGTGTACAGAGTGAGTTCCAGGACAGCCTGGGTTATACAGAGAAACCCTGTCTCGAAACAAAACAAAACAAAACAGCTTCTCAGAGCACATACAATAGTGGGATTATTGCGGGTGTGAGCAATAATGGTAGGTTTTGCTAGCTCAATACATGGAAGAATTTAAAAATAGAGGAGACATGTAAACTATAAGACAAAGAGTTAAAAACTAAAATTTTACTTAATATAAAAAAAATATATGCCATTTTACACAGTCTCTGGTGTAGAGATCATATCCCATTATCTGGCCTCAGAGAGTCTGAAGAGCTTGTCTGCCTGGGAGCAGGATATGACAGACTTGCCACTGATGCTGGGAGAGGCTAAACATCCTTCCATGGAGCATTTTCTTTCCCACTCGCCACACGCATCCAGAGACCTGTTTCTCTTGAAACTCCCTGCTTAGGTGAACTTTGTCAAATTCACTCTCCCAAGGATCTATTTCTGGCTACAGTTCTGTGGATACAGCCCTCTGCAGAGAGAAAGATGAGGAGGGAATTCAATGTTTTATGTAAATTGCAGATGCCCTAGGAAACTGTTGAGAGAGAATTAAAAGGTTCTGAGGCTCCCTAATGTGTGGAAACTTAAAAGGCAGACTCAAAACGCTTGACTGCATGGGGGAAAAAAATTACACTAATGGTCTGGTCGGAGATGAACATTTTCTTCAGTCATTTCTTTAAAGTGGGCAAAGAATGACTAGAACGAATCAGGGTTCGGCCCATGCCATGCCTTTAATGTTAGCTTATTTAAAGGCGGGATTGCTTCTGACATCAGAGGACAATACCCTTGGTTCCATAACCCACAAAGTTTGTAAGTCCGACTTGAGGCACTTTAAGCCTGTGTTCCTCATCTGTAACATTAGCATGCTGAATGACATAAGGATTAAATGTGTTTGCATACAGTGATGGATATGCCTTCTAGCATGCAGTGGGTTCTGTGTAAACACTGATGCTCCCTGACCTTCATATCTTGCTCGGTGGTTTAAATCAGTAGTGGTCGGAATGTGAATGTGCTATTTCATAATAAAATGGGAAGAAGGAAAATGGTAATAAGAGACTATTTGGGCAGGCTGATAATAATTACCAAGTGTCCTCCCCTTAACAGTGTCCAAGTGTGTTCTTTTATATGCAGTAGCTGCCAGATCTTACCTCTGGCCAGAAGAGCTGGAATGTTGAACAGGCGTAAGTGATTTGGCTCCTGTCAGAGTTTAGACTGCCTGGGCGATTGCTAACAATAAGGAGTGCTCTGGATTTTTTTGATGACCATGCACCACGCTCTTCGCTTTGGATGCATTATTTTACCTAGTCTTCCCAGCCTCGAGGATGCCTACTGCCGCCTGTATTTTGTAAGTGGAAGTAATGGGTAAGGAAGTATGTAACCTAGCCACTCTGCTTAGGAAGCCGTGAGACACTCAAACGGGAACTAGAGAGCCCTTGCTAGATCTTGAGAGCTTTGTAACCTGTCCAATGCCACAGGCAGCTGCGATCTAATTTAATAAAAATGAGAGTGTCACTTTTTTTCCTAAGCTCTAATGCAAAATCTGTATCTCTTGAACTTTGGACACAACTGTGGAATGGAAAGGAATGTGACACACACACACACACACACACACACACACCCCTTGGAATTACTACAGGGAAACTATCTACTCGTATTTCACCTGACACAGTTACTGGTACCAAAGGAAACCCAGGGATAAATATAGAGCAGATACTTTTAATTTTGATGGTTGACTCTAGTGTTACTGTATTATGAAGTCAGAATTCTGTGCCCTAACCTTTGCCTAACATGGAGAAATAATACTTCTTTCATGAGGGAGCTGTGAGGAAATGCTATAAACAGGAAAAGACAGAAGTTCCAGGTCACCTTCATTTTGCATTTAGCATCTCAACTTTTCTGAGAAGCAGAGTACTATGTGACACAAGTTAAATACAGTGTCCAAAGAGTACCATTAGAAGATAAAATAGGAATCCCAGAACTTTTTTTTCATTAATTTATTCACTTTACATCCTGGTCGAAGCTCCCCTTCTTCCTCCCCTCCCAGGCCCACCCTAACAAATCCCTACCCCTATTACATCCCCTTGGGTACCATCCCTCCCTGGGACATCCAGTTCCAGCAGGACTAAGCATATCCTCTCCCACTGAGGCCCAACCAGGGGAAGGGGATCCAATGGCAGGCAACAGATTCAGAGATAGCTCCTACTCCAATTGTTGGGGACCACACAAAGACCAAGCTGCACATCTGCCACACATGTGTATGGGGCCTCTGTCCAGCCCTTGCATGCTCTTCGGTTGGTTCTTCAGTCTCTGTGAGACCCCATGAGCCCAGGTTAGTTGACTCTGTAGGTTTTCTCATGATGGTCTTGGCCCTTCCAGCTTGCTTACTTCTAACTCCCTACTCTTCCTCAAGACTGCTTGAGCTCTGCCTGATGTTTGGCTGTGGGTCTCTGCATCTGTTTCCACCCGCTGCTCTATGAAACCTCTCAGGAGACAGTAATTCTAGGTTTCTATCTGCAAGCATAACAGGATCTTTAATAGCATCAGGAGTTGGCTCTCTCACATAGAACGAGTATCAAGTTGGGTCAGTCATTGGTAGGCTGTTCCCCCAGTCTCTGCTCCATCTTTATCTCTGTGCATCTTGTAGGCAGTACAAATTCCTAAGTGAGGTAACCCAGACCCAGAAAGACATGTATGGTATATGCTCACTTATAAGTGGATATTAGCCTCAAAGTACAAGACAACCACACATGTTACAATCCACAGACTCAAAGAAAATAAGTAATAAGGAGGGACCAAGGGAGGAAGTGTGAATCACACTCAGAAGGGAAAACAAAATAGTCACTGGAAATGGATAGAGAGAGGGAATTAGGTGGGAGAGGGGGTGAGGAGGGATTCAGGGATGGGGATCAGGTGTGGGGAGAAGGCTGGCAGGAGAGGGCTAGGAGTGAGAATGGAAATCAGTGGGGGGCATCTCTAGGACTAGCTAGAGACTTGGGACAGGGTAGGCTCAGGGCAATCTACAGGGATGACTTACCTGAGATTCCTACTAGCAGGGGATATGGAGACAAGTGGCTACCTCCTGTAGCCAGGTGGGACTTCCAGTGGAAGGAGGGGGACATCAACTCACCCACAAAACATTCAACCAGAACTTTTTTTTTTTGACACAGGGTTTCTCTGTGTAGTGCTGGCTGTCCTGGAACTCACTCTGTAGACCAGGCTGGCCTCGAACTCAGAAATCCGCCTGCTTCTGCCTCCCAAGTGCTGGGATTAAAGGCGTGCGCCACCACTGCCTGGCTTCTTTTTACAGATTGTCAGTCTGATAGGAATAGCTATTGGGAAAACCCATCTGACAGCTGACTAGTTTAGGCACATTATTTAATGACTGTTCCTCTTACTTTCAAGAGTTGTAAAATTTGAGTGATGACATTTTCAGGTAGGAGTCTGAAAATATTAAACAGATTAGTACCTGACATAAGTTTAAAAAAAAAACATATCTTCCATATAAGCACAAAATGGTATATACTATTTTTAAATAAAACATTCTGCATTACTTAACATAGGATTCTTTCAAACCACTGCATTCAGCATGCTATCCCTGCAGCTTTTCCAAATAATATGGACTCGCTTAATGTGACATCAAAGGCCACCAAGAGAACTGGCACCTGTGTAAACAACGCTGATGTGACCTTGCTTTGCCAGTTTTCTCACGTTCAGCTGCTATGTTCAGCCCAGGTTAAGACATTGACGACGCATTTTCCTTTTTTCGTGAATTTAGCACACCCTTCAAGTTTTTTCTCTGAGTTAAGCAGTATGCTAAATGTCATGACCACAACCAAGATCTGGAGTCTGTCTTGATTCATTGAACATCTGCTTGTATACAGTCTTACTGTAACTGCACACACACAGGTCTGTAACCCTCTTGTCACATGAGCTCCTGATGCAGGCATAAGAACTACAGATCATACTCCAGTTTCATCTCTTAGAAAGACGTCTCTTTCGTAAGAGTTGAGGCCCAAGAAAACTGGCAGAATAACCCAGGCTTCATCCAATAGGACATCTGTTGGCATTTAGTTTAGGCTCCACCCCACAGTCACCTGGCAATAGCCAGGTGTGCCTGACTATAAAAGGGGCTGCTTGCCCTCTCCCCTCTCTCTCTTGCTCTCTTACTCTTGCTCCCTTCTCTTCTCCTCTTGCTCCTGTTCCTTACCCTCTCTCTCCTTGCTCCCTTCCCCTTCTCTCTCCACATGCTCATGGCCAGCCAGCCTCTACTCTTCTCTTCTCTTCTTTCTCTCTCTC
Organism: Montemys delectorum; assembly: GCA_019843815.1. Classification (NCBI taxonomy): domain Eukaryota; kingdom Metazoa; phylum Chordata; class Mammalia; order Rodentia; family Muridae; genus Montemys; species Montemys delectorum. The sequence goes on from JADRCD010179639.1 coordinate 16,973, forward strand.
TCTCTTTCCCTCCCACCCTCCCTGACTCCTCCCTCTCTCCTTCCCTCCCCCTCCCTTCCTCTGGTTTTCTCTTTCTTTTTATAAAACACAACATCCATGCTGTACCCAAAAGACAGGGATGTAATTGAAAGGGTGATGACTCCCTCAGAGAGTTATGTTAGAGCCATGGGAGGCAGCAGTTGCTTCTCAGTAGGCTGAAAAAGACAGAATAGACAGAGGACACTTACTTAGATTTGCCTTGTAACACGGGAAATTTTAGGTGGTGATGACAGATGGGAGGTTCAGGAATGGGGGAAGAGGGCAAGGACAGAGAGGGAAGGGAAATAGGGATGGAGAGAAGTCAAAGGACTTGAAGATGGTTTCATATACAGTATTGGAATCTGAAAGCAGAAATCCACCATTCACAGAAGGACTGAGTCAAGGCAGGAGTAAGATGTTTATTCAACATACACATTCAAAACTTCCACACAGAATCCTATCAGAGTTGTTTAATTGATGCTTACTTTATAGTAATGATCTCGAAGGTCTGGCTCCAGCAAAAGCACAGTAGTTCTATTGTGGACTTCATTGTAAGATATTCTCACAATTAAGAAGAAAAGAAATCAAAATCAACCAACCAATGAACAACAAACTCTGGTGTAAGGGCGAGTCAAGGTGGGGGCTCTCCTTCATCTGCTTCTCCACAGCAGGCAGTGTAAAGTACTATTAGGGAGGCCCAGTGCAAAATTAAACAAATACCCACCTGACTATAATGCCATAGTTCATAAAGGGGCAATCATGTCATAAAAATAACTCAAGTGACCAGAAGATGGTTCAGGGGTTAAGAGCACATATGAGTCTTAAGGACCCAAGTTTGGATCTTAGCTCCCAATTTGGGCAGCACACAATTGCCTGAAATTCCAACTCCAAGGGATTCTATGCTCTTCTGGACTCCATGGGCACCTTAATTTACTTGCACATATTCACAGTGTGTGTATGTATGTATGTATGTATGTATGTATGTAT
>JADRCD010179642.1:13171-29450 GCA_019843815.1 Montemys delectorum
CCTGACTCCCCTTCCTTCTGTACCTCTGACTAACCTCTCTGAGAACATGCTCTCCCACTGACCAAGACCCTCACCCATGGCGAACAGCTGCACCCAGTTCCTGACACTGACTCCCACTGTCACCCCAGGATTTGCCTAGTCCTTACACTCCAGAACTAACCCAGCCCTGACGCCCACCTCTGACTCGCTCACCCCACCCCTCACCCCACCTCTGACCCTACCCTCACCTGTCTGCTCCCTCTCAGGTTATTTTTTTAATCTAGTCATCAAGGTGAGTTATGCACCTGGACACTCCTAAGTGCAGGACGGAGTGAGGGCGGAGAGTTCTCCCTGATCCTAAGAGCTGGGTTCAACCTGAGCAGACTTAGTTCCCTGAGGATTTCTGATGGCCAAGCAGAAAACAGATCAACATATCAGAGGAGGGACTAGGAAAGTAGGGGCTGGGAGATGGATGAGAATCTCAGAACAAGAGGATGGGATCTAGCTAGGACCAGGTCTGCAGAGATGAAAGGAAAGGATGAAGAGTCAGAGGTCAAGGGTCAGCCAGTCAGAGGTCAAGGGTCAGCCAAGGATAGTCAAGGCCAGGCATGGTAGTACACATCTGTAATCACCCTTAGATGCTGGGGCAGGGGGATTGTGAGACTGAAGCTAGCCTGGGCTAGAAAACAAGACCCTGCCATCCCGAATGTCTTGTTTTAGCCACTACACTTTGGTGTGATTTGTCACACCTCAAAGAGGCAGCAGTTGCATGGCCCCATGAGCAATAAGGAACTTTTCTAGCAGGCTCGGGTTCTCTCAGTGTGGACAGGCCTGACTGTGGGTAGGCACCGCCACAGCCAACTCTGAGAAAGTGACATGAGAACTGGATGAAAGGATCAATCAGGAAGGACAGAAGGACCAGTGAATAGGCTCAGAGGCTGAACAGACTGGGCAGGGGGAGGAGTGGGGCGAGGGACATCATGAGAGAACTGGGGACGGTGTGCAGAGAGCATTGGCAGGCAGCTCAGTGCTAGGTGAGGCCAGCTTCTCCCAGTAAATGATAAGCAAACTGAAGGTGTGTGGTCCGCTTCTAGAAACAACATAGCACCGTCTTCTAAAACAGAATCACACGCAGCAGCATCCCTGCTCTCTGCCTAAGGGCATGCTATAGTCAGTCCCAAGACTTGGGAAGTCCCAGGCCTAATGAAACCCCAGGGAAGCAGACAGGTATGGGAACCTAGGGTCCCAGCCCAGACGACGGTCCGGTCCGTGTCCTTCCTCCACCCTCCCCCAGCCCTCCATGCCCATCTCATCACTCCAGCCCTCCCTCCTCCCATCTCACCTCACCCCCTCGCTTGAACCTAGACCTCTATTCCTCACCCTTACCTTGAGGGGTTCCTGGTTGGGTAGAGGGTAGAGTGGAGTAAGTGGGGAAGGCTGGGGATCCCAGAGTTGGGTGGACAAGGCCCTTGCTTTTCTTGCATATGATACCAAAATCCATTCACTGAACTCAAATGATGGCTAGAGCTGATGGGGCTGACTATTCTCTGCCCCAGTGTAATGCCCATCCCCTGTTCCCATCTGTCACGCCCCCTCCCTTCACTCCCCAAGGTCTTCCCTCCCTGCTGGCCTGTCCCCACTCACCTTGCCTCACACCGACCTCTTATTCCCATACCCAACCCCGTTCCTCCCACCCTCAGTCCTCCCCTCTCCTAGCCACCCCCGAAGCTCCTGCCATATTTGATGTCTCTGGCTGCCCCCATTTCACCGCTCCCATCACCCCCCGGAAAACACCAGAGAGGAGGAAGACATCCCGGCGTTTCTCCGTCCCCCCAACAGTGAGCCTGTGTTGGGGAGCCCCCCCATCTGCCTCCCATCCCCCATCCTTGACTCTCTGTATTTCTGTCCCCAGCTCTTGTCACCGCCTGAGACCTCGCGAGACCCTCGGGTTCCCCCTGTCCCTTCCCCCCAGGTTAGCAACTGGGAATGGTGGGAGGGAGTGTCCTAGAGACACGGGGCTTCTATTCCTCTCCAGACTCTCTCCTGCAGTTTGAGTATCACCTCCCCACCTGGGATGCCTAGAGAGACCATTCCAGTCCCTGGGATTGGCAGAGCCAAAAAAAAAGCCCCACCCGCCCTTACTGGCCCTGATATGGGACCCCTTGTGCTGTGTGACTTTACTGCTTCCTGTCACCAGCAGACCCCATCCAATTTTGGAAACCTCTACTTCATCCCATGTCCTGGACCCTTGAAAGATGTCCGTGCTGAGTTAAATGACTCAGGCCTGAGTCCAAGGCTACCTACCTACTGAATTTGAACTCTGCTTGGGCTAAATACTGAGCTTGAGACCAGCTTGGGCTACAGAGTGAGGTTGAGGCCAGCCTAGGCTACATAATTTGAGTCCAGCCTAAGCTATAGAGGATGTTCCAGGCCAGCCCGGGCTACACAGTGAGCTCTTAGCAAAAGGTCCCAAGGAATCCCTTCCCCATCCCTGCACCAGGCCCCCAGCTCCTTTCTGCGCAGCCCCCTCCACCAGCCGCTGCCTCCACCCCAGCCCCTGCCGCCCACCATCCCACCTCACCAACTGCTGCCTTTGGGCCTCAGACCAGGGGACCTTGGGGAGGGGGAGAAGAGGGGCGGGCATGGCTGGATGGGGAGGCTCAGTGGGGCACCACCCGCCTCCTAATCCTGTCTCTCCCCTTCCCTGTGTCTGCACCTTTCTTGTGGATGCTGACTGACTCTCCGATTTCTTCACCTCTCTCCATCTCCTCGGCCCGCCCATCCCGCCTATCTCTGTGTCTCTGGGCATCTCTCACCTCTCCATTCCTCTCTCTGCCTGTGTATCCCTGTTTGGGCTTTCTGTCGTATCCTCATCCTGGCTCCCATCCCCACGTCCCCTCCCACCCTGTCTCTGCTCCTTTCCCAGGTTACGAGAAGTCCCGCAGCCTGAGCAGCATTGTGGGCCTGAGTGGGGTGTCCCTGCGCCTCGCGCCCCTCGCCACCCCCCCTGGCTCTCCCCGGGCCACGCGCCGAGCTCCCCCGACCCTGCCCTCCATCCTCTAGCGCTGTCCTCCCCTCTGTCGGGGGACTGGGGGTGATGGGAAGGTGAAAAGGAGCTGGGAGTAGGGGTGGGGAAAGGTTCTTTAAAAAAAAAAAGTCAATAATATGCAAAAGAGATGATGCCAGCAGACACCCCCGGGGCCTCTCACTCCCCATATACTAGAGAACCCAGGATAGAGGGGGCGGGGCTGGAGCCTGTACCCCAACTCCCTCCCCCCTTCCAAAAAAAAAAAAAAAAAAAAAGCAAACCTCAGGTCTCCATGAGCCATAGGACACCCCTCCCATCGACTCCTGTAAATAACTAAAAGCTGATTCCATCTTGGGGCACCCACTCCAGTTTGCATGCCTCCCCGACCCCCCTCTTCAGCAATAAGCCGCCAGGAGCTGTGTGCAGAGTTGAAGGGGAGGCTGCTGGAAGCCTCTGGGGTCGGGGCTAGCATTTTAGGGGTCTTCCTGGTCACCTCCCCAAAAAAGGGCAACCCACCCATTACTAATTGATTCAGGAAAACCAAAAACCTCTAGGAACACGTAGGAAAAGGAAGACAGGTTAATCAGCCGCAGCCCCGAGGAGCTCTGCTTGGGGGTGGGGGGGGTTCTGCCAGCTGCTCTTGGGCTTGGAGGATGCCAGCTGGTGCATTCCACCCACGCCCGCCTCCAGGGATCTGCTGCCTCTATTCGCTGCATGGACTTGGCCCTCCAGGCCCAGAACCCTCTCTACCCATTGCAGTCTCCACTCTATCCCAAGAGGTGAGGCTAGTACCCTAGACTTACAGAGATAGAACCTGGCACCCTGCACTCCCATACCCCACGGCGCCCCACACTCCCCACCTCCATCACTCCATTCATCCCCCACTGGCCAGGACTGCACCACAGAGTTCTTCCACCCTTCCCTTGCACCCCAGCTCACTTCCAGCCTTCCGGGTTCTGACAGTCCTCAAGACCCTGACATTGCCTAGACACCCCCATATCCTCAAGCCTCCCCAACCCCAGAGGACCCCAAGCCCCGGACATCACATTCCTCTGTCCCCTGGCGCCTCTGACTCAAGACCTTCCTGGACAGGCTCTGTCTGATTCCAGGGAGCTCCCACCCCATTCCAGCTTCGCTGTCTAGGCAGCCCCCTCCTCAACGCCCCTCCCCCAGATGGTGCCAAAACACACTTTCTTCATGGCCACCAGAGTTTCCCAGAGTGTGGGACTCCCGTTCCCTCTTCGAGTGCTGAAGTTTGCAAAGTGCACAGACGACCAAGTGTTTTAAACTTGTGTGCTCTTTGCAGGCTCACACCCGGCTGGTGCGTCCTGGCAGCGCAGCAATTGGGTGTTGCCATTGAAAGCAAGTCAAGGACAGGATGGGACCCAATGCTAAAAGCGCTTTGCTTAATGTGCTAAGGTCCCAGGGTTCAATCTCCAGCAACCCCTCTTGCCCGACTGGTGGGAAAAGAGGACACGCCCACCTCGGCTAGGATCTCAGCCTGCCCTTCCCAGCTTCCTTGCCCACCATGTGCCACATTCTCGGGTGGAAAACTTTCTCAAATCTCGTCTTGGCTCCAGGATGCTACCTCCCCCAAGCCCAGAGACCACACTGGTCCCAGAATCCTTAGCGAACTCCCCTTTTGGAGCTGGGTGGTCGGCAGAATTAGCAATCCCTTGTTCCCACCGCCTCAGGGAAACCTCCCGCTGTCACTAGAGTAGTCGGTGGGGGTGTCCTTGGGCCCAATTCTTGATGCAACAATTCCTATGCAAGGGACATTTTGAGTCCCTCCCGCACCCCCCGCCTTCCCTCGGGACCTTAAACCCTGGTGAGACAGGGGTTGAGGAGTGGGGTGGGATCTGGTAGGGGCAGGGCAAAGGGCTAGGGGACTCTAGACACCAGGGTATGGGGTGAGGACTCCTAATATTGCCAAAGGATTCAACTTATTTAAACAACCCCTACTACCCCCCCCCGGCCCTCAAAAGAGACGAATGGGGCGGGGAAAGGGGTAAGAGTCCTTTTTGAAGGGTACCAACCACTTCCCACTGTTTCCCTCTGCTCTCCAGTTCCCTACACATATCCAGCTTTTTAGTTAAGCATTTTTAAAAAGCTACAGTCATTATAAACGTCCACAAAACGTGATTTTTGCCTCTCCACATCTCCCAATTTACCAAATAGTGTGGGATTCGGGGAGGGAGAGCCAGGTCCTGGTCTCCCTTTTCCCCACGGCCGCCAGGGTGCCTGCAACTGCACGCATGCGCTGCATGACGCGCCCCCCCACATACACACGCATGCGTCGCGCACCCCTCCTGCGCTGGGGGGGGGACGCACGGACTTAGGGGCGGGGCGATGGGGAGGAATGATTGGCAGAGGGGAAGGGGGTCTTTCTGAGCTCAGTGGCTCCTCTCCTTCCCCACACACTCACAGCAATAAGTTTCTCTACTTCTAGTGGGCGGACGGGCCTAGCCTGACCTGGCGCGGGAGGGGCTGGCCAAGGGGCGCTCTCAGGGATGGGGGCGGGTCCTGAGTCTGGGGGAGGGGAGGTCTGCAACTCTGGTGCTAATGGCGGGTCTTCCTGGCCCACCCGCAGGCAGGGAGGAAGGAGTCAGCAGGCTCCTCCCCCAAGCCTCCCCCACGCCCACCCAGGGTGCATGAACCACCCACGCAGAAGCTGCCGCATGTCAATCCTCCCCCCCCACAAAGAAACAGTGTCATGCCCCTCCCCTCCTGCCCTCCCACTCCCCAGCCCAATAAATGATTCCTTTTCATTTACAAGTGGCTTTTCTCATTTGAGTTTGGGGTGCACAGAGGGAACTTCAAGTGTGGGTGGGAACTGGGCTAGGGGGTTCCGGCCTATTATCCCTCTCAAGAAGTTAAGGCAGGGGTGGGGGGGGAGGAGGAGATGTCGGGGTGGGAGGGAGTAAAAAAGGGTTGGGAACAAAGTTCCCCAGAATCCCCCAGTGAGACACTGGGGTGCAGCTCAGCAGTAGAGACTGCTTAGCTTGAGGCGGACTCTGGGTTCAATTTCCAGAGCTACAAAAATAAAACAACAAAAAGGTTGTTACACTGATGGCAGAGGTGCACTAAAGAGCTGGCTGGGTTGGCTAAGTACTAGCATGAGTTCAAGCCTAGAACCCAGGTAAAAGTTAAGCACGGCAGAGTACATCTGTAATCTGAGTACTGAGGAGGTGGATATATAAATGTGTGTGTGTGTGTGTGTGTGTGTGTGTATCTCCCAATTTATCCAATTGTCCAAATAGGTTCCAATGACAGAACCTGTCTCAAAAAAAAAAAATGTGGAGGGGTCTAGAGAGATGGCTCTTGCTGATCTTGTAGAAGGCTGGAGCTGTGTACCAGTGTCCAGCCACTCCAGTTCCTCGGGATCTGATCTTTTGGCCTCCTTAGGTACTGCAGCGAGCACCCGCCTTGGTTTCCTTGATAGCAAATATGAACAGCCCTCTGAACTGGAATATACAAGGGCACGAGTTTGTGCTCTGGAGCCCTAGGACACAGGGAGTGTGTGGGCATGCAAGGTGGATGTAAAAACTGTATCTTCACTTGTGGGTGGCCAACCCTGGAGCCAGAATGTGTGTGGCTTCGATCCTGGTTCAGACTTCCTGTGTCCAGAGGCCAGGCTCAGCCTGTCTGAGCCTGTTTCCCCTATGACTCTGAGGGTACTAGGAAGTTGTGCCTGAGTCTCTTTGCAATGCTTAGAGATGCTGAAGACAATGGCTTGCCTAGCGTAGAGTTAAACACCTGTAATTTCTATTGTACTGTAAATACCCTGTCCCTAGGAAGGATCTCACATATTAGAAGTCCCTCCTGCTCTGGTTCCCAATTAGAAATGCAGCCAATGGTGAAGGGTCCAGCCAGTTTATTTCTTTAGTGTCTGGAGCATGAGGGACAATGAGCACTACCCTATGAGCACACAGACACCCCCCCCCCAAGAAAAAAGAGGGCAAGATACTGGGAGGGGATCGAAGCACTCCGCCTGCCCTCTCCAGGGGACAGACCGGCTGAAAACAGGAGCAGACAGGACATCCTTTACATCCACGTTCAATTTTCTTTCTCTAACAAGAGTGACCATCCTTGCCTCCCTCCCACCCAGCTCCTTGGTTTGGGGCCTTGATTTGGGGTCCCCAGTGAGCAGGGGTCCTGGGGTCCCAGTAGGGTTCATAAATGCCAGAACGTGCCACAGGATAGTGTCATTGCAAAGTGCAAACCAGGAGGGGCACTGGAAAGGACTCTGTCCTTGGGGCATCTAGGACAGACTGAATCATTGGGGTGTGGCAGGGGGCGGAGCCTCCGGCTCCTGGGTTGGTGCAGGACCAGGCTCTGCTCCCTCAGCTTCTTCCTCGTCAGAAGCCACGCCCTCTTCCAGCCTGAACACCTGGCGCACAGTTCGAGTGGTGAAAGTAAGTGGGCCACGCCTGTGGGAGGAGAATGTATAAATGAGAGGGACAGGGACAAAGATGCAGACCGAGATGAGAACACAGAGGCAGAAAGGATAAGATGGGGACTGGACAAATTGCAAACAAGTGCAGACGGCACCTGAGCCAAGACGGGTGGGAAGACAGGGAGGACGCCGCCTCCTCCCCAACCTAGGGTGCTGTACCCACGCTGGCCACCTAGATCCCGCACTCCTCTTCAGGGTGGTGCCAGCAAGTGGGTAGCTTACCGGAGCCTGTTCCTCAGCGTGGTCACCTCCCGGTTCATGGATTCTGCAGACTCGGTGACGTCCTCCAGCTCCCGCTGCAGCCGCCTCCGGCCAGCCTGTGCCCGGGATGCTTCCTCCTCTGCCTCCTCCAGCTGCCTCTTGAGCTGCTTCAGCCGGAGGTTGCTTTTCTCCAGCTGCGTGAAGAGGAACCGATCATCCCTATGGTGTCCCCGTGCCTACTGCTACAAGTCTTGCACTTCCCCACCAGCCTCCATCCTGCCTCAGTCTCTCCTTTGCATGGCCAGGGGCATGGTGGGGTGGAACAGCTGTGGTGACTTACTGAGACCTTCAGTAATGGCAACAAAATATGCAGAAGACCGGTGGGTGTTGAGCAACGGTGAAGGGGCTATTAGCAATCCCACAAGGCGCAGAGGATCAGACCCTCTCAGTGAGATCTCCTGGCTACACCCCACCCCTACTCCATGGCCTGTGTCTTTGGAATGAAAGATCATTTAGGAGGCAGTAAGGATGTTGACAGGGGTGGGCCTCTGGGGCTGCAGTGTTTGTGAATCGTCACTCATGCTGGGGGGTGGGGTGGGGGGTTTTGTTGTCTGTGAGTCACCCCTGTTCCTATAAGTGACCCTGATAAACTCACTGGCTCACCAAGCTGGCCTGATGGAACTAGTTCCTTGGACTGTCTGGTATAAACAGGTGGATCCTCGGAGGTCATGTGACTGCACTGGAAGGGTACTGGCACACTTGGAGCTACCCCACCCCTCACCGCTCTCCATCAGCTCCCCAGGACTGTCTAATTAAGGCCAGCCCTAATACAGTCTTCCTCGTGTCCATGTCTCTGATGAATTCCTTGACCACACCATATTCACCCTGACCTGCGAAGACACTGCCACTTCTCTCCAGGATGAGAACACGTATCATGTGACTTCATTTGTCTCATGTATCACAGGCTGACCTGGAACTCAATATGTAGCTAAACTATGACCTTTAGAGATGAACTTCTAATAGTCTTGCCTTCACCTCCCAGGTTCACTGCTGGGTGGAAACCAGGGTCTTTGGTATATTGGGTAAGCACTCTACCAATTGGGCCACATCTCCAACCCCAACTTCATTTCTTATATTCTTCTCTCTAGATATACTGACTCATTCTGCTCATTTCATTTCCTCCAGGCCTTTGAACTTCCTGCTCTTTACATCTGGCTATACCACCCCTGTAAGGCCTTAATTCAAATGTCACCTCCTTAGCCCTTCCCAACATTCCGTCTGGACAAGGCTCTCCATTCCTGTATCTTCATTCTTTTTATTCATAGCCCTCGCCAGAGTCTGGCATTATCTTTGTCTGGTTGTATGTATAATAGTTCTCTTAGGCCGGTAATTTGAGACCTGTGAGGGCCAGGAGCTTCAAGAAATGTACCAGCACCTTATTACAAATGCCTAGCAGTGTGCCTGGCACAAAGGGCATGCTCAATTTGTGTAATGAACAGCAAACAAGGCATAGCTGAGCTTTTAAGGACACAGAGATTCTGCCTGGCAGAGACCTGTAGTCACATCTAGGCTCTGTCACCTACAGACTACAGGATATTTTTCGTTGTTGCTGGTGGTTTGAGAAGGGGTCTCTCACTGTAATGTAGGCTATCCTGGAACTCATAGCAATCCTTCTGCCTCAGTTTCCACCATGACTTGGATGACCCACTGAGCCACTTGCCAGGCCAGGGTAGCTCTTATTTCCTGGTTTTGATTCCACTGGCTACTATTTGTGGTGATGTCATCTGCTCACCTGGTCTCGGAGCTGGTCAGCCACCCTGCGCTCTTCATCCACCTGAAGAACCACCTCCTTCAGCCGCTTCTCGGCTCTGCGCACCAGCTTGCCAGAGAGGATGCGCTCCCTAAAAAGAAGAAAAGGTGGTGGCCCAGAAAAGCCACCAGCATTGTAGGTGGCTACCCCATCTTTGGGTCTCTTTCCTCTTTCCTACCTTCCAGCTGCCTCCCACTCAGCCAGACACTGGCTGCAAAACAGCTAATGTTCTTAAAATGTCTCCTGTGATGTTGATGGTTTTGAGACAGGGTCTCATGTAGCCCAGGCTGGCCTCAAACTCACTAGGTAGCCAAGGATGACCTTGAACTCTTGATCCTCTGGCCTACATTTCCCAAGTGCTGGGATGACAGATATGCACCATTACGCCCAGTTAGTTTATGCAGTTCTGGGGATGAAGCCCAAGCCTTTGTTGCCTGCCTGGCAAGCACTCGACCCACTGAGCCCAGCCCCCAACCTGCCTCTGGATGCAGGACAATTTGAATGCCCTCTATGCTGAGGTAGAAATGCCAAACTGGAAATCAGGAATCACAGACAGACAAGCCTGTCTGGTCTGTTTCTCTATATGCCACATAAGGATCATGTCTATATAGATGGCAGCCAGGCATCAACAGATGCAAACTGTGGTCCATGGTGTCTCAACAGACGGGGGGGAGGGGATGCTGCTGCACTGGATGTTCCTCACATGTCGGGCCTAGTGATGAACTGATGAGTGCAGTGCTTCTTGACAGGTATTATGGGAGGTTCACTGACAGGACTCAGCCTCTACTGCCACTGCTTCCTGCTTCATTCATTTACTTGTGTGTGTGTGTGTGTGTGTGTGTGTGTGTGTGTGCATGCCACGTGCTATGGAGGTCAAAGGACAACTTGCAGTTGATTCTCCCCCTCTGCCATGTGGGTTTTGGGAACTATGTTCAGAACTCGCTGGCAAGTTCACTAAGCCACCTTACCAGTCCTTTCTAAAAAAGTGTTAACCTTTTGGTTGACTGTTGGGGCACAAAGGTCCTTGTGCACATAGATCACTAGTGAAATCAGAAATGTTAAGCACACAGAAATGCCTGTTTTCCTTTCCAGAAGGCTGGGGGTGGATTTTGCTAACTTCCTGGTGACCTTTTTGCTATCTGTGGTGGGAGGCCTCATCCATCTTTTGCTATGGAGGCAGACCTCACCCAGACTCTCCTTTGCTAGACCATTATGTTTAGATCCCAGGTAAACCCATCCTTAGGGGAGATGTCACATGTACTTTATGGCTGGTTGACCTCTATGCTATTGGTCAGAGACCACACTAGATCCTAGGCCTTTTAACTATAAAACCCTCCCTCATGGTCACACGTACTTTGTAAAGGAGTTCTAAGTCCCACCTTAAGCTTTATTGTGCACCCAGATTAGGAATGATTCTTGCCTACCTGCAAACTTTTCCCCAAATTGTACTGTGTTTTAAATATGCTGACAAAGAGCCGTCTGGCATCAGACTCCCAGAGTCTGATCCAGGTTGACAAAGCCAGTCTGCACCAGGTTTTCTCTTTCATCTCTTTGCATGGCAATGCTTCCCTGTCTGACACTGGCAGGGACCCCCTCAGTTCATGTTTTCTTTTGTTTGGTTAGTTTTGTTTGTTTGGTGGGTTTGTTTTGTTTTGTCTTGTTTTGTTTTATGGGACAGGATCTCACGGTGTAGCCTTGGCTAACCTGAAACTCTCCATGTAGATCAGGCTAGCCTCAGAGATCTACCTGCCTCTGCCTCTGGATGCTAGGATCAAAGGTGTGAAGCACAATGCCAGCCTGGCTTGATAATTATTTTTGATTAACTTGAGACAACACAGAATCAAACAGAGAGCGTCTAGGTGAGGGAGTAGCTAGATCAGGCTGGGCTGTGGCACGTCTGCGGAGATTGTGTTGACTGTTAAATGATGTGGGAAGGCCCAGCCTGCAAGTGAGTAGCATTTTCCCTGGGTTTGGGTGGACTGTGTAAAAGAGAAGCTGAGCTGAGTGTAGGCATGCTGGACTATGGCTGTGACCAGCTGCTTCAGGCTCCTGCCTCCTTGATGAGCCCAAAACAATGGACTAGAGCCTACAAGCTGAATAAGCCCTTTTTCCCTTAAGTTGATCTTGTCCAGATGTTTGCCATAGCAACAGAAATAAAACTAGGGCCACGCGTGCGTGGTCAGGGGACAACTTCAGGTGCCAGTCCTCATCTCCTACCTTGTTTGAGGCAGGGTCTCTTAGTTCACTGCTGTGTGTACACTGTTAACTGGGCAGCAAGCTTCTGAGTATTCTCCTGCCTCTCCCTCTCATCTTGCCGTAGGAATGTTATATCACAGACACACACTACCACATCCAGCTTTTCTGTGGGTGCTGGGGTTTCCAGCTCTGGTCCTCCCACTTCACAGCAAGTTATTTTACCCCCTGAGCCATCTCTACAGACTGGCTACTTGGCTCTAACTATGAGGTGCTAAATACTACTGCAGCCATTTTGTGATCACGGGGGGAAATACACAGACATTGACCCAGAGCCCAGCATCTTTTTATGTAAGAAAAAGACATTTCAGGCTACACAGAGAAGCCCTGTCTTGAAAAATGAAAATAGGAGCTGGCGAGATGGCTCAGCGGGTAAGAGCACTGACTGCTCTTCCGAAGGTCCTGAGTTCGGATCCCAGCCACCACATGGTGGCTCTCAACCATCCGTGACGAGATCTGACGCCCTCTTCCGGTGCTGTCTGAAGACAGCGACAGTGTACTACGCCTGAGCGATCTGGGCCTGAGTGAGCAGAGGTCCTGAGTTCAATTCCCATCAGCCACATGATGGCTCATGGCCATTTGTATAGCTGCAGTGTACTCATACACATAAAATAAATAAATAAATCTTAAAAAAAAAAAAAAAAGAAAAAGAAAAAGACACTCCTCTTTGTGATGGTTTGACTGGGGTCGGGGATGAGTTCTGGATCGTTCCTTTTCCCACATCCTTGGCATGTGACTGAAGAAGCTGCTCCCATGTGGTTGTACACTCGAGCTATCACGAGACTTGTTCTGCTTATGGCTAAAGTGTCACAGTGCAAGCTCCAAGCCTCTAGAAGCTATTGACAGTATCCCTTATTTTTCAGCCCCCAGCTTTGCCATGTAGGCAATCCTGGGTTAGCCTGCTGGAGGATGAGAGGCCACATGGGACAGAACCAAGTTAGTCTAGTCATATTGGGCAAGGCCTTCCATGTGCATGAGCCCAAGGAAGCAAAACGATGCAGCCAACTCTCCTACCACGAAAGATACCCCAGACAGGCCAACAGAGCCAAGCACAAAAGAATCTACCAGCTAGGGCCAATTCAGAACAATAAACTTCTTTTAAAGTCGGTAAGTTTTAGGGTATTTTGTTACACAGAAGTAGCTAGCTGCGGGCTGGTGAGATGGCTCAGCGGGTAAGAGCACCGACTGCTCTTCGGAAGGTCCTGAGTTCAAATCCCAGCAACCACATGGTGGTTCACAACCACCAGTAATGAGATCTGACGCCCTCTCTCTTCTGGTGCGTCTGAAGACAGGTTCAGCATACTTATTTATAATAATAATAAATAAATCTTTGGGCCAGAGAGAGCAAGGACTGAGCGAGCGGGGCTGACTGGAGCAAGCAGGATGTACCAGAGCAAGCAGAGGTCCTAGAAAGTTAATTCCCAACAACCAGATGAAGGCTCTCACAACTATCTCTACAGCTACAGTGTGTACTCATATGCATAAAATAAATAAATCTTAAAAAAAAAAAAAAGTAGCTAGCTGCAATACTATTGCAAAAAATGGTATTCTCCATGGACTGGAGTTACTTCCATGCCAAAGCACCCTCCCTCCTCACCTGCTCTCTTGCTCCAGCTGCTCCTCTGCCTGGGCCAGTTTAGACTCAAGAGCAGCAATCACCATTTTTTGTCTGGCTCGGGCTCCAGCATCCTCTTCACCCAGGCGGGCCCGCAGTTCCTGGATCTGCCGCTCCAGCTGCTGCCTTCCACTCTCGGCCTTGGCTGAGAAACTTCGTTCAGCAGACAGCTCTGTGGTAAGGGACTCTACCTATGGCCGGGGAAGGAGATGGGAAATTGTGATGAAGCTGGTGGCAGCACCAGGAACTTCCTGGGATGAGCTGAGCTCACAGCTGTTAAATGCATACAGCACAGAGCCTGGTGGTACCAAGAACTTAACAACAGCACTTGAACCAAGCCCAGGAAAAACAATCCTCAACAGACCAAACCCTTTACTTTTTAATGAACAAGAATGTTTTAATCTTATTTAAATGTACCCAAAATTATTTCAAATCTCTGTAAATGTAGCCTTAACATTTTTACTTAAGATAGGGTCTCATGTTACTCAGGTTGACCTAAAACTCACAATATAACTGAAGATGACCTAGAACTCCTGATCCTCCTGCCTCCACCTCCCAAATGCTGGGACGACAGGCGTGCACCGCCGCAGCTAAGTTCAGCTTTGCTATTTTAGTGAGTCCCAGAGATTGCACAAACTTGCTTAAATGCTCTAAATTTGTGGCTGTGAACTGAACTATTTCAGGCCTTTCACACTCCCCTCTGCACCAGGGTCACCTGCAGAGCCCAGGAGGAGGCGACAGGCTCTGGCCCCTCCTGCCAGAGAGTCTGAGCCCTGGGTAGCACAGGCAGCAGAGACCTGTGGTGGAGGAGGTGGTGGTAGGTCGGTCATCTGAGGAATGAGGCCTCCATTCATAGCAGCTGGCAGATGTGTAGACTTGGCCCTGGCCCTAATAATAGCACCTTGACACCCTCATCATGCTCGGAAATCACAGGGCAGTGGAAGACACTTCAGCCCAGGCTGATTAAAGATTTTCGCATCTCCGCCTCCCAGGGTACATTCATGAGCCCAGCAGCCCTCTGTTAGCCTTTAAAATTTTAATTGTAAATGAAAATGGTGATGGGATGACAAGAACTCAGTTGGGAGAGGGCTTGCCTAGGACACAAGGAGCCCTGGTTTCCCTGTACAGCATAATCTGGTTTGGTGGCACACGCCTGCCATCACGGACGGAGGCAGGAGGTCATCCGTAGGCTACATAAAGAATCCCTGGCTGCTGAAGAACCTGCCTCAAACACTGAATAAGAAAAGAAGTGCCACACAACCACACAACACTAAACAACCTTGGGCCTGATCTGTTTTGCAAGAACATGGAAGTCTATGGCAGGAGGCTTGCTGTGACTTCAAGGCCGGTATGTGGTTATTGGTGGGAGGTTGACAACCAGAACCCTATACTTCCACCCACAGCCATGAGGTTTTTTTCCTCCTGGCTGAGGTGACAATGATAGATGAGGTGTGAAGCCATCCATTCATATATCAGTGTTTGCTTTTTGTAGCCCTGGCTGGCCTTGAACCAGTGACAATTCCCCAGACTGTGGAAAATTCTGAGATTTCAGCTGTGAGCGACCACATTTTGACAGTTCACTTAATTATTGTTTCAAGTCTGTCCGAGAGACCTCAGAATTGCTGATGAATCAATGAGTTAAACCTTCCTGACTTAGGACCTCCTCTTCATCCTTCAAACCCACATCAAAGGCCCTCATAGCAAATGAATAAGAGAGCCCCTGAAGCCTGGGGTGGGGAAGGGGTTGATCTGGCTGGCAGCGGTTGCCTGCCACGCCCACCTGTAGCACCAGCTTTCGGTAATGGTCCTTGAGCAGCTCCGAGTTGTTCTGTTCTTCCTCCAGCTCCTCTTCCAACTGGCTCAGTCGCCCCTCCAGCTGCCGTTTCTCCTCCAGGGTGGCTGCCCTAGAGGGTAACGTGTGGTTTCAGAGGGTAGGCCTGCGAGAGGAGCACAACTGGCCCACGGCTCACGGTCCACGGCCCACAGCCCCAGGACACTCACTTGCTAAGGTTGCCACTTGCCACCTCCTCTGCCATCTCATCTCTGTCCTGCTGGGCCTGCCTCCGGGCTCGGTCTGAGGCAGCCAGTTCCTATGTGGACCAGTCAAGAACAGAGAGGTAAGGGGACAAGACACTGTATTAACCCTTCTCTGTCCTTTGGCCTTTTCCTGCTGTCTGTGAGCCTGTGATACCCACCCTTATGGAGCATTTTTCTTAGCGCTGGCCACTAATGCTCCACCTCCACGTCTCTCATCTCTGGACCTCCTCTTACCCCCATGCTATCCACATGTCCTCCCTCCTACCCGACTGTGCCTTCTCTTCTTCTATGTCACCCCTGGGCCCCAGACTTTTTCTTCACTTCTGTCTCCTGCTCCTGACTTCTTGGCTCCTGTCTGTCTTCCTCATCTTTCTAGGCTTGGCCCTGGCAGCTCCTGCTCTGGCTCCCAATATCCTCCAGGACAAGATCCCCAACTCTGGAAGTCAGGAGGCAGAGGGAGCCACGCCCACTTCCAAAGTCTCCCCCTCCCAAGACCTCCTGAAGCCCCGCCCATCCTCCCGGACCTCCAGCTAAGCCACACCCACGCCGGGGGCTCCCGGCAGAACCTGCCCACATCTTACCTCCTGCAGCCGCAGCACCTCAGCTTCCAGCCCTTTGAGCCTCTTCTCACTTTCTCTGCTCAGGGTAAACATTTCCTCGCGGGAGCTACGCGTCTCCTCCACCTCCCGCCACAGCTCCTTCATCTGGGCCTGGGTAGGTGCGGGCTTAGTTAAGCTGCATCCAGAAACCTCACCTTTGAGGGAGCTCATTACCAGGGCCAGGGCGAGCAGGGCCAGCACAGAGCCCATTGTCTGCCCCAGAGCCTGTGCGTGCTGTGTGCCCTTGGGCCAATTCCATTCCTTCTCTAAGCCTTTGTTAACCTCTTCTTAAAGTGAGCCA
>JADRCD010179644.1:0-18798 GCA_019843815.1 Montemys delectorum
TGGGGGATTCTCATGTGTACCCATTGGGGGATTCTCATGTGTACCCAGGGCTTTGGGGTTTTAGCCCCTCAAGGACCCTCCAGTATGAGCACAGCAGGATGCCACAGGCAATCCCCCTGTGACTGAACCATCATTAGATGGACTAAGGAAGTCTGTGAGATTACCACAACTCCAGCTGAGGAAACAGGATCCTCAAATCCCAAACACACACTGATAAATCAAAACAAGACAAGAGTTCAGGGTGACAGCTCATCTCCCCTTGTTGAGAATTGATATCTGGCCTTATCTCCACCCCACTCGTTTTCAGAGGCTAACCCTCAATAATACTTAGCAATGCCATGACAAAGGTAAAGCTTTGTTCTAAGGAATACTCACAGAGTTATAGTAAACCACACCATCCGAGGCTGACCTCCGATGTCTCGTACCACAGCCATTCAGGGGAGACTCCAGAACAAAGTGGGTACCATTCATCTTGGCTTTGCACGAAGGATCCAAAAGGGTGAGCTCCATCCCCAAGTAGCCATTGGTCTGAAATGGAAAGCACCAAAGGCTACCGGAGGGCTTAGGAGCACCGTACACAGTAACCAGCAGTGTCTGAGGCCTCAGGCAGGCAGGCAGAGTGCCTCTCCCCTTTTCATCCAGAGCCCCTCTCCCCCACCAGCCTCTCCTGGGAATATCAAGCCTTTTCCTCACCTTGTACCTGTCAACAACAGCCCAATGACTGTGTTTATTGGCACTGAAAATTTAATAGCAAAATATTGACATACAAGGATCTGAACTCCCCTCCTCTTTTGAGAACAACAGGAAGTGAATGAAGGTCCTTGCCAAGGGAAAGTGACCTATCCAACTGGGAAAACATCACCAAGTGTGGAGATTCAAAAGCGAAATAACTACAGGGAAATAATAAATGCAGAGTTGCAGCTAGCTGGGGAAAGCTTCATGTCTTTCCTTTAAGAGACTGCACTGACCTGGAAAGAATCTTTGTCTACGGCTACGACCATCTTTTCATCGTCACATTTGACTGACAGGGCAATGTTGACGCCCCTTTGCACTTCTTCTGGCTCTCTGTGGTTTGGAAGCAGTTGAACGCTGGGAATGATGGGCTCCTTTGGTTGGGGGATCCTGTCATCTCCCTCCTTCCAGCCTCTCCTGGGAATATCCGGGAATGGAAAGGGGAGACCTCCATTTGGGCTTTCCCCTCGGACGGGTGGGCTGTCCAGGGCAGGTAGGTGGGCGGGGCCCAGCAGGATCCGAAGCTCAGGAGGAATGGTATGGATTTCCTCATCGCTCATCTCCTCTGTGGAAAGAGACGGCATCATGAGTGACTGATGCCCATCCATGGTCATTGTTAGAGACAGAACAGGAGTTAGCACAGAATGGGTGGAAACAAAGTTACAGTGAATGAGCAATGTATAGAATTAACTAAGAAATGTGGAAACCTGAATTCTGATCCTGCTGTTCTAACTAGCTGGATGGCTTCAGATAAGTGACTTTTTGTCTGTGACTCAGTTTCTCAAGTTTTAAAATTAAGAGTTTGGAGTATATCAGTGAGCCTCAACTTTGGGTACACATGGAACTCCAGTTGTTAATGTTTTAAGCTTCTAGTGTGATCAGGATGCTCCATCACCATGAGACTCATTCTGCTAGATAGTTTCTAAGTCCCTACAAGCTATGTATCTGTGTGATGGGGGGGCAATAACAGCCTAGTCAAAGGCCCTTAAACTACTTTCTCTGAATCTAGGGTTTTAAAATAATTTTTCAGAAGATTTATTAAAACATTATTGCTATTTTTATATTTTATTTTGTAGTGCCTAAGATCAGGCCCAGGTCCTTTAGCATATTAGGTGTTCCTCTGCTGCTTTGATGCTGCTCTGCTATTCGTTGTCTTCTTTTTAACTAATGAAAGTCCAGGTGCTAGGAACATCTTTGAGCACTGTCTCTGGGGAGAAGAGCTCTTTAGATTTGTCTCTTCAAAGGAAGACAAAATTCCATAAAAGCACTGCTGTCATATTTTCAATAACTTATACAACTAGTTTTTCTCCCAGTATTCTCTGACTCCACTATTATCTGAGCCCAGCTGACCTATGCTTAAGATCACACCCACATCAGTGTGAGCTAGAGATGATTCGTAGACGTGGCTTCTCTTTCCACAAGATCCCTTTGAAAAGGATGCTATGGCTAGGTCCAAATGAAGCCACAGTTTTGGACTGCTTTTAACATGCACATTGATTTAAACAAAAACATGCCCTGCCACCAAACAAACAAACCAACAAAAACTTCATAGCAGTTTACCAGCAGGATAGATGTTTTCTCCTCCCTTGGTTTACTAAGGCTCAGGCTTGGGGATTAAGCAATGTCCCCACTAATGGTACAGACATGATAAGTTGGGATAGGAACCAGAGCTGGAACCTTGAGCATATCAGCACTGCAGCACATGTACCATGGGGTTAGGAGCATGTCAAGGTCTCAGAAAACTTAGGGTTCAAATCATACCCACTTTAAGACTCTAGAAACCCCAAGGGCTTGCAGACTCTGCTTCTGCTAGCTGTTTAAACTGGAGTGGCAATTCTGCCTCCACAGCCTGAGTAAGACAGACTCAGTCTGAGCCCCTGTGGTTAAGCTTCAGCCTCTTGTCACAGGCTTCTTCCCTATGGACCTACCCCTTGGTGTTGTCAGTTATGAGTGGTCACTTACTGTTCTGATGTGATCACAGTGCACACAGAGAGCAAAAGGGTCTGATGTGCAAGCAACTCTCCATCCCTGAGAATGTGTGTTATGGTTGCCTCCAATACTACATTAGTTTAAGCTTTATGGCGAAGCCAACAGATTATTAAGATGGATAGCAGGAAGACAGCAACATATACATGGAAATGAGAGTCCCCGCTGAACAGCTTCTCTGTGAGATGGAAGCCAATGAGTGGGAAACATCATGCTTACCATTGTTCTCAAGCCGAAGATGAAATCTATTGGCCACAGGAGCCATTGTGTATGATGTCACTGGACTGTAGCCATTGTCCAATGCCCACTTCATCAGATTCTCTTGGGTGGAAGGGATGTCATCTCTTACCAATTTGGTCACTGTCATGGATCGTTCACTCTCTTTTCCAAAGCCAATACTGTTGGGAGCCTAAAGATAGCAACATTTCACCCATGAGTCTAAAAGTAAAAGTGCTAGTGCTTGATCTGCTCAAGGTCAAGCCACGATCAGGCAGGATCCCAGCAGACAGCGAGATCAGGCAGGATCCCAGCAGACAGCGAGATCAGGCAGGATCTAAGAAGTTAGCGAGATCGGATCAGGGAGTTACAAAAATGAAGGGGACTCAAAGGTGGGAAAGGGTGTTTTACAGGTGTACATGGGGGAAGGGGAGTTGGGGGTGGTCACAATTGAGATACATTGTATACATGCATAAAGTTGTCAAAGAATAAAGGATATTCTAAAAAGATACTTTGAATGAGGAATTATCTGAAACTAACAGATTCTAGATTGTATAAAGAGGATTTACCCTATGATTTTTGCCTTCCTTGGAAAAGACACTAAGATACAGCAATGCACACGGAGACATGCCCATCCCCACTGAGTGCTTACTTTATGTCACTTACTAGTACAATAAGTACACACTTAAAATGTTCCCTTCCTCTTGTTTATTTAAACTGTCTGTAAAGTACACAGGTGTGCACACTGTGTTTACAAACATGTCTGTGGTTTTGCATCCTATGGCCTAGATCTACAGGGAAGATGGCGTGGTAGTGAGACTCTCCCAAAGCTGTATAAACTATTAGTTACCACATTAGTAAAACTCAAATCTTTACATTTCATCTGATTGTATTTACTTGCTAATTTTGTTAATGTACTACACTTTATGCCCTGGAGTACTGATTAAGAAACCGCCCCAACAGTAGCAGTTTATTCAGTAACGAAGGAGGAAGCCCTTACATGCTCATATAGGCAACACGCATGTTAAAACTGAAAGGACGTACTAATTGAGATGGTCCGCTATAACAATATGGAAATTCTTAAAGCCATATTAAAGGTTAGTTTTTATTAGCAATCTGTTATAACACTAAAATGATAGGATTCTTTCAAGGAAGTATATGAATGGCCTCTGACTAGCCAGGATACAGGCAGCAAATGTCTATGTCCCCTGCTGATTCCTGCGGCAGGGATCCCGTCAGTGAGTGAGGAGGCTGGTCACTGCAGAGAGACCCACTGCGGAGGCACAGTGCCCACAACTGCTCCAACAGGGCTGGGGTGTGTCCAGAGCACAGGTTATATCACTGTCATGCCACATCAACTTCCCTTTAATTTCCATGCCCACTGATTTTCTCCTGCGTGTCTGTAGCATTTTTCCAAAATTCCTCATTTGTTTCCCATTCTCTTTATCCCAAACATGACCAAATATTAATCCTTTCTCACTGTAGAGCCGTAAAAGACTCGCAGGCTCTCAGCTCTCTTGGCCTCCTTGTTGTGGGGTATTGGCTGAGGACACTTATATTATAACTCAAAGCTTCAAAGTATCACCCAAGATCTTCTCCTGTCACCCAAAGAGCTTATCTAGGGGCAAACCTGCCAGGACTGGCCAGGCACAACTTCCCATATGCATGCAAAGAGATAGGAGGGAATGAGAAACAAATCCTGCTACCATCTGTAAGCTGGGTTACAGACTGACAAACAGCAGCTCTTCCTCACATCCAGAGGAACTCCTAAAGGAAGAATGAGAAGAGAGAGGGGGAGGGAGAGAGAGAAAGAGAGAGAGGGAGAAAGAGAAAGGGAGAGAAAGAATGAGAGAGGGTGAGAAAGGGAGAGAAAGGGAGAGAGAAAAAAGAGAGGGTGAGAGAGAGGGAGGGCGAAAGTGGGGAGAGAGAGAGAGAGAGAGAGAGGAGGAGGAGGAGGAGGAGGAGGAGGAGGAGGAGGAAATGGGATTGAAAATGGAATGAGACAAAGCAGGAATAGGGGCTCAAATAATAAGAGCTGGCAGCTCTCAGACCTTCATTTAACCAGCATGCTAAGGTGCACACCTCCCAGCCCTTCAAAGCAGCATGTGTTTTGATGGGCTGGAACCACATCCTTGGCCTAAACAGTACCTCCTGGCTTCATCTGCCCTGGACATTCATGTTGTCAGACAGCTGAGAAAATACTCTATTTCCAGAATCTCATCATTGCAATGGCCACCTGTTCTGCTGTACCAGGACGGAATAATCTGTTCACACGTTTCCACATTAAACATAGGGGCTATCAGTGTAATTCATGTTAATTGTGGGTTGGAACTGAAAAGAGTAGACATCACTCGGTGCTAGGAGAGTGGCAGGATGATGTGAGACAAGCTGGTTCTCAGCATTGAGTAAATTCCTCGTCTCTGCGTTCCTAGGACTCTCCAGACTTTCCCAACCAAGTGCAGCCAAGTGGGTGTTCAAAGGGCGTCTCCTCAAATACTACCACCATAATCTTCAGCTCCATTTTGTGAACTAGTAGTTGGGTTGGCTCTGCCCATGCCTTTAAACGATGGTGAAGAGCAAGGCTTAAGGGAGAGTAGGGAGTACTGAGGAGATGCACACCGAGCCTTTAAAAATAGCATATTTTCTAAGAATAGGCTACATCAAGAGTACAAGAGAAAACTGAGCGTTTAAGTTTATTACAATTTCATCTTTGTGGTTGTGTATGTGTGTGTGTGTGTGTGTGTGTGTGTGTGTGCGCGCGCGCGCGTGCGCACTTGCGCTTGGAGCTTGAAGGACCATTTGCAGGAGCTGGCCCTCTCCTTCCTCCATGTGCATCCCAGCGACAGAGCTTTGGCCCTTAGAGTAGGCAGCAGGTGCATTTACCCACTGAACTATCTCTCCGACCCATAAGAGGAAGCCTCTAAGAAGTCGCCTTGTCTTTTCTGTTCTGGGGTTCTCCCTGCTGTGGAAGTGACTGTGCCCATGGGGGCCTGTGGAAGGGGCCAGAGCCACACTCCACTTGCTGTGTCTCTAACAAACCCACACACAACCATGCGTATGTGCTGCTTGTATTCTTCTTCTGGGGGTCTTATGAACCTTGGTTAAAGACGCCCTCTGAGTTTCCTGTGGACGGGTTCTTCAAGTGAGCACATATGGAAGGAAGGTGCGTCTTTGTACAACAGGTCTGTGATAGACCTTTACACTTACTCTCTTACTTAGTCCTCCTTTAATAGAGGAGCTAGGTCCTACCATTGCTCTGCTAGTGAGGAAGAAGCTGTGGCTCACAGACTGGCTAACACACGCTGCTGAGAATGCTCCACAGACCTGTGTGCGATAAAGAGAGATCCTATACGCCCTTAACAAATACTCGCTGGATACATGAATGAGCTTAGCTAAACCCCACAATGAGTGAGTGCTGTCACTGTGTCCCATCTCACAGTTACACCATGTTCAGTTGGACTAGCCGCCATGAACTGGCAGCTGGAGTTGGTGCTTGAATCTAGCTTTGTCTGGTTGAGTCAGAGTCCTTTACTGTTCACACTTTACCATGTTGTCTGTAAAGGGAAGAGCATTTCTCCCTTCCTAAGCTGCAACCTAAACTTCTGTCTTAGCATGTACCTGTTCCTCATAGCACAGTTCGCATCTGGGGCAAGGAGGTAGAAGACAAATAGCCTGAAACTGACTGGGGAATAAAAGATCATCATGAAACATTACCTAATTGTTCAGCAATGTTGCCATGTATTGTCCAAAACTGGCCTGGAACAGGAGTGCAGCCAACAAGAGGAATATAAACAGATCTTGTTTGGGGTGATGGCTGATCTTATTCCTCATCTTTCTTAGTCTCTCTGACTCCTCTGAGAGTCATGAACATTCAAGCAAAGCCCCGGACCACTGTGGTCCAGGCACATGTACGCACTCAGGGACAGCAGGAGCCACCAGTCAGGGCTAGGAGAGTACACAAAAACTCCAGCAGGGAATTAAAATGTACCGTATGTTTTCTGCCTTTCAAAGCATGATTCCCTTTCCTGTTTTTGTTATTTTGAAACTAAAAACAGTTGGTCAGTGTGCCAGGCGGCAAAAGCAGCAGACACTCCAGGTCGCTACCACCCCTCATGCCTTGCCAGGGGAAGGCAATCAAAATATCTGTGACCTTGGAAAATCACAGCAAGGCTTTGCACTCAGCATCAGCTTCATGCGTTACTACTACACCTGATGAATTATTATGTGGACTGTTTCAAAGTCTAAGGAAGATGATAATAATAATAATAATAATAATAATAATAATAATAATAATAATAATATAAAAATCCCTAGGAACAAGGAAAAAGTATTTGAAATGAAGATGTGCTCCTAGCTTTGTCTGCTCCTCTGGGGAGCTCATCTAAGTGACTGGCCTTATAGGGAACTGTTGGTTTTGCTCACTGCTGATCACATGGAAGGTGCTGTGTGCAGATGAATGTAGAATCAACACAACTAAATGTAATCTTCCTAAAATATCAAAAGTCTAAAATCCACTGCAGCTGTTAAGAAAGTTGGTCAATTAATAATTCATTAAAAAATTGACTCTTATAAAAGAGATGCCAAGGAGATATCTCTCTTTGTCTCCCCCCTCTCTCTCTCACACACACACATACACAACTCATACACATTCACACACACACACACACACACACACACACACACACACAATTTGCTCCAATATTGAGCCAAATAGTTTTTTTCCCTAAATATATCTGAGATGAGCTTGATTTTACCAGACTTTAATCGACTTTTCAACATGAACCATGCCTTACCCTGTCAGCTAGCAAGGCCCTCACAGAAGCTTTGTGAAGCAATGTTAGAGTAAGCTGGTTTACTTTTGAAAGGATCATGTGTAGTGCACGTACATGTATGTGAGTAGGGTGCACACAAGTGTTTATGGAGGTCAGAGGTCAACATCAGGTGTTTTCTTGAATCTATATCTGCCTAATTTTTTTTTTTTGAAATCTGCTCTCTGACTGACCCAGGAGCTTACCACTTCAGCAAGCTGAATGGATGGACAGCCAATGAGCTCACGGGGTTCTTTTGTCTCTGCCTTCCTCGCTCCAGCCCTGGGATTACTGCTTGCAGGATAGTCATTTACTAACTGAGCCTCCGCCGCCCCCCACCCACCCACCCACACACACACACACAGTGCCCAGAGTTACCTTTCTGTTGCATCCTGGAAGTTGGATGCAAGCAAGAATCACCCACCACCACATATATCTCAACAGGGAAGTCCACGGCACGGCCTGGGACCACGGCACGGCCTGGGACCACGGCACGGCCTGGAACCAGCTTGGGTTTCCTTCCTCCTTATCCACCCGATTCCAGAGTAAATGCTAAGGTTCAGGACCATGATGTTGACCCTCTACAGAATATGCAGACATGAAAAATGTTCATTGCTTCATATTTACTAAGACTAGAAAACACACTAACGCATTTCAAAACTTTCCTAACGAGGTGACTGGAATTCAGAGAGCTGAAGAACTTTTCCAAGGCTATAATTTATAAGTAGTAGAACCAAGATTCAAACCCAAGTCTGCAATGCTCCCTAGGGCCATGTTTTAGCCACGACATTGACTGTCCAGCAGAAGAAACCAAGTATAGTTTGCAAAGTGAAAACTAACAAAGTTCAAAGAGGCAGAACCTTTGCAAAAATAACACACACAACCACAGTTTAAATTACTGCTGTTTAACAAGACTAAGAAATGAGCAACCAACTTACAATAACTTTCAAGTTTCCCTTGATGTCAAAAGACTTGATCACCCAGTTGACAGATTTTTTGCACTTCAAGATCAGGACAAGGTTTTTGACCACCTCAGGATCCTCTCTAGCAGGTCGGATGTCAACTATTATATCCACCTGGAAGGCGCTGTGTGTGAAAACCAAAGACAAAGTCAAGACCTAAGCCATGCCTCCAAGCCTCGTGTCTCCAGTGTCTGGCCAGTTGATTAAAATGCTGGCGTGGGTCCCAGGCAAATGACATGTGCAAAACAGATTGCTGTTGCACACTGAACAAAATGGGTTTACATAACAATAGGATTGCAGTCCTGATGCTAATTAGCCACCTAAGTGTTTCTCCTCAAGAGAGGGGAAGGGAGGACAGTTCCTCAATGCTGCACCAGTTGAAGGGACTTGAACACACCAAGGGACTTTCCTTCTCAAGCAGAATTTTCTGTTTTCAAAGTTTTGTGCCTTCGCCCTTTGTGGTGGAATTTCTAAGTCCCTATATGCCAAAGCCCTTCAAAACCTGACGTGGGTGGCTGATGAAGGCAGATTGGGGGGATAGGAGGTGTGCTAGCACATGCACCAGGAAATATCAGAATAAATAAAAGGCAAAAGGCCTCTTATGTAAGTTTTGATTACAGCATCAATAACAGTTAAATAATCATATCTGAACTTACTTTCCCAAACTTGGATATACAGTTACTAAATTAGTGATCAAGCAAGCAATTGACAAAATATTGATGAGCACAATACAAACTTCTAAGAACTGAGCATAAGAGAGAATGGTTTTTACTAAGTGAACATTTTACTACATGTTCCGAATTTGTGGGAGAAGTCTGTCTTGGTTTCCCGTGTGAGACACAATGATCAGAGTGCCTGGCTGAAGGTCTGCACACTCTCCAAGTGCCTCCCAGAGGTCTGTACATGGCATGGAACGGGATCTCACCCAAACTAATCTGAAGTCTATTCAATTTTGAATGAAAACTCTATTATATTTCTCATTTCAAAAATCTCTCTACAAAAAAGAAAAAAAATGGTAAAGTCTGAGTCACTGGCATATATGAAATACATATGATTTTCAGAGTAGAAAATCATTTTTTTCTCCTTAAAAACAACAACAAAATCTAAATATTTTCATAGGGAGAATCAAATTTCCTTATGTGTCAGATTGTGCTATCTAATGGATCTTTGGTGCATACCATGAAGAAGCACTACACACACACACACACACACACACACACACACACAGAGTTGGGGGATAAAAGTTCTGCATGGATACATGATTCATTATAAATATAACTGAACTGGGACTAAATGGTAACTGTGATAGTTAGTAAGGCTGCTCTGTAACTCAAATGTGTTTCAACAGTGATGACATCAGTCAAAGGAGAACCATCATGTCTTGAAAATTAAACCCAGAAGTTAAGAAGGGGCTTTAAGAACCCTCTGGTGTGTATGTATACACACACACACACACACACACACACACACACACACACACACACACACATATACATACTTACAAACAGGTGAGGATGCAAACCACAGCGCCATGCCGCCCTCTCCTCCTCTTCCACAGCTTCTGTGATCCATGCCTGAAGCATGGCTGCCTCTCGCTCTCTCCAAATAAAGTGGGCTGCTTCGCCCCTCTTACCCTCACATTAGGGGAGAACAG
The DNA here is from genome assembly GCA_019843815.1 of Montemys delectorum. NCBI lineage: Eukaryota > Metazoa > Chordata > Mammalia > Rodentia > Muridae > Montemys > Montemys delectorum. The sequence goes on from JADRCD010179644.1 coordinate 10,359, forward strand.
ATCTTTACTTTTATCTCTTCTCAGTTTGTAACATATACACAAACTCGCACACACATGTACACACATACACACATGGCTGCACTTGTGTGCACGCGTGCTCACCTGTAAGGGTTTGAGTTGGGGGTGATTAACTCGATGATGTGCACTTCCTTCTCGTGGGGCTGACGGGATGGGACACAACCTTTGGCGGCTTTGGGTTGAAGGTACTCAGCAAGGTAATTGAGTGAGAGAAAATTCTTCCCTATGTTACACGTGGGAGGGAACACTTGATCTGAAAGTAAAGACGGGGCATTGGGTCAAACCAATGAGTTTATGGGACCAGGCTGTAAGAAAAGAGGTTAAAGTGTGACTGAGGCTAAGTCTGAACCAGAAGCCACAGCCCAAAGGGACCTCATCCGTGGCCTCAGTACTGCTCAGCCGTCCGTGCCTTCCACCTTGGCTACCAGGGGCCTTCCGCTGGCCAGTGCTAGTGGCTTCTTTTTCTGCCTACACCCACTCTTTTCTTGTCCCTATGCATCTCCTCTGACCTGCTATGTCCCACTCATTTTCACTAGCGTGGTCCTCTGACTTGACCCAGGTCAGAGCCACCTCTTCGGACTCTGTCCCTCAGAATCGGATTGAGGCGGGACACAGACTCGTTTCCTTTCTGAAGCTCTGTAGATAATGTAAGCTGAGGCTAAGAACCCCAGCCCTAAGCTGGGGAGTATAGCTCAGTTGGTAAAGTGTTTGCCTAGCCTGCAAAACGTCCTGGGTTCCATCAGTATCGTGTATAAGGTTCTGCCGCACGCACCCATAATCTCAGCACTCAGCAGGTGGGGGCGAAGAAAACTAGAAATCTGCAAGCATCCTTAGCTACATAGCAAGTCTGAGGCCAGCCTGAGCTACAAACCTTATCTCAAAAAACAAAACATCAACAAAATGAAATCATGGCGTATACAGGAAAATGTATGCAGCTAGAAGCCTATATCAGGCTAAATAATGAGACTCAGAATCTCAATCCTCTCTTTGTCTATTTTCTCTAGACAACCCCAGTCACTCCTGTGTTCCTAGACCACAACTCCTCCACTGGGCTGCAGACTTAAGACTGTCATCTGTCTACCAGAAGGTCCTGACCTAGCCAGGTATTTCCATGAGCATCCGCAACATTGAATCCATTTTTAATCCTACAGGCTTCTCCTTGGGTACTTTGATATAAGTAGCTATTGGTTCTCTGGCCCACACATCTCTTCCCCATTTTCACGGTGCTTTTATAAATACCACTGGCTGAGGACTGATCATTACTTCCACTGGGGAAAAGACATCCCAGCCCCAAGACTCTAAAGGCACTCCCCCATAGCACATGCTGTTTACACAGCACTACACCTGATGGGATTTCCATCTTGTGGCTTAAATGTTTAAGCAGAACCCGAGTGAAGTTGCTGGCACAGTGACAGCTGGGACTAGTGTCCAGGAAGTTTTAGGTGGAGCCAGATTTTCAGAAGGGGAATGAACCAGACCTGGCACTTTGGCGAGACAGGCTTGTGCCTTTTAAATTTTAAGGATGCGGTGCTGGGGTTCACCTCCACATGGAAACCTCACCTAAAAATAGGGGATGAGCTTTCAAGGGTCTAAGGCTGAGCTGACACTGCCCTCCCCAGCCCTGTACAACTCATACTGTGACACTGTAGCTCCAATAACTGCAGCATCCCCGGAGCACCTCAGAACAGGGGGCACTACAGTGTGATTGCTGCAAGAGAGCATTGGCTCAGGCATCCTGCATTCTTTTCTACAAACCTCCTCCAAGGAAACAGCCCACAGCTTAACAATTCGGGCTTTGGAGCAGCCCTCCTCCACATCTGCTAAGGGTTTTTCCAGATGTGCCGATGAAGAATGTGTACTTCACAGCTGCAGCCCTGTGATGTCTCCCCCCAGCTCACAAGACAGAAAACAATATCAGGGACTGCAGGGCTGAAATCCAACTGAGAATCAGGAGGTGTGTATGGGCCAGAAGACTCTGGGACCGTGGCTTGCAGTTCCTACACAGGTATGCCTAGCATGCAGCTGGCACATAATAGGTACACAGGACAGGCTCCTGGAGTCCACCAACGACGATGTGAACTTTGAGACAAATAGACAAAGTTTACCTGTCTAAAAGCTGCGGCTATTCAGGGTTCCAGTCCCACATGCCACTGTAACCAAGCATGCTGAAGGAGCCGATCACATTTTATGGTGTGGAGTCTCTCAGCTCAAGAGCCTTTCCACATGGCTGGTATAAAAACTTGTACCAAGTGCCAAGTAGAAAGGGAACCACAAATGGCAATCTGCAGGCAGAAACCTCTTAGGCTTGGTAGGAATGGTGACGGTAATGTGGCTAATGACCCTGGTACCCAGAACTATCTGCTCTGAGAGCAGCAATGAGCCTTGGAGGTCATGCAAAGGCTCCATTTCCTGCCATGAAGGCTATGCTCTAAGACATGGTGCTCAGTCTTCACTCAGCTCCTTCACTTTGTCAATATCGAGCACCGACACCTGGAGGGCTCATGAGAACACACTTTGCTGACCCCATCTAATCTAGCTGGCCAGGACTGAGCAACAAAATGGTATTTCCAACAAGGTTCTCAGTAACAGTGATGTTCCTGACACAGTAGCCACACTCTCAGAGCCAATGGGGTCGGAGTAAGAAGAGACTCTTAGCTTGGGTCCATGTTTGGAAACCTAACAGTTATACTGATGCAAAGTGATCATTGCTAACGTTGCCTGGGGTCTACGAGCTTAACAGAACAGTTGTGCTCCTCTCTCCCTGAGACTGCTCCCTTCCTTGACATGGGCCAGTGACTAGTGCCCAACTGGTGGCTGGAGTCAAGTCTCAGGGGATGCTAAGGATGCTCAAAGAGTCAACCAGATGTTACCAACTGGGCACCAGGTGTTTACTTGTACTTCTTCTCAGTGTGGAGCTCAGCTACTTGAGTGTCACAGCTCTTGGGGGCAGGTGACTACTGTGCTATTCCCATTGTCAAGGAAACAGGGTCCAACATTCCACACGCTTCCACTCCAAATTTTCTTGTTCTAATGATCCCTTCATCCCTTCATGCTACTACATTCTGCTTCAGACAGACAGGGTTTACAGCCTTTATTAAGACATGTTTTAAAATCTTTGTTCCAATGAGGCCTGACCACCACAAGTATCTAGGAACAGACTTAGGCTGTGCAAACCTCATTCCCCTCTAAAACCCCCCTCAGGCCAGCAGCGAGCACTTTCCAATTAGCAGCTCACCTTCATTCTGGACATGTGCTTATGTGGCTAAGACTTTAAGTACTGCATCAGGTAACATTGTCAGACACAGAAGTGATGAATTCTACAGCTGAGAACTGGCTTTGCCACTTTCTAGTAATATGGATCGGAGTACATCCACTTACCCCTCCCTAAACTCTGTATATAATAACAGAAACAATGTCCCTTTCTTGGACATGTGAAAACTCCAGATATGTACTGCATGTAGCTGACACACCAATGTGACTCACCATTACACACCAATGATGGCTCACTTTTATCACACCAATGGTGGCTCATTTTTACTTTAAACCAGCCCAGATCCAAGATGGGGGACCAAGCATTCAACAGCCCCCCAATCCCTGCATGACATCTAGGGAGGAGGTGACAGCTGCTATCAGATTCAAGGGGGCCACAAAAGAGCTGCAATACTGTTTACACAGCTGATGTGAGCAGGCCCCTTTCATGAGGGTTATTTCCTAGTGACTTTTGAGGATGGGTAGAGTCCCAAATATTCCTAACTAAGACTGATTTTAAAATACTTTAAACAACAGGCTTTCAAAATTGAGTTGTTGGAAATTTTATCTTTCTGCAAGTCACAGAACTTAAAATGGTCTATCTCTAATCAAAGCATGTAGTTCCTTTCTTCAAGAACTTGTCCTTATAAAAAGTATTAGTACTAAAAATGTCCTCAAATACTTTCCCCTCAGCTAGTGACTAAAATTTAACTGATCTCTGAACATCAGAAATGCACACTGGCTTAAAACATTTGCAGAATCACAGGTAGGAAGCTCCCCAAGATGTCTAACCCATCCTGCCTCTCTCAGCATATCCCTCACCACTGCTGTCCCCTCCCTGACACTTAGCCCCTTGCTTGTTCTGAATTCTGTGCTAGACCGTGTTCTAAGTCCTACACAACAACCTCCTTTCCTCTCAGCCACACTGCTCCCTACCTCTCAGCCAGCTATAACCAGTCTCAGTCCTGCAGAAGGAGAAAAAGGAGGTAGTATAGAAGAGTAGTTCTCATGAGATCTCTTGGGTCTCTGCCAGTTCCGGGACTCTGGAATCCTACCGTCCCTGGCTCTGAGCACCTGGACTCAGAAAGGCAAACAACCAATGGTTATAAATCCATTATTATCAGAAGCCATGTAATATTTACCTTCTCCCACTTTAATATAGATGTTTCTTGCTATCTTGAGTTCGGTGAAAGAAGTCACTGCTCCATATTCCTTTTGGGCCCAGTGTAGCAGACGCTCATTTTCTTGAGGGAAACTCCTTTCCTCTGTTTCTGCTGTCAAGGAGAAGTTTCCTGATGAAAACTGGACCACAGAACCCTCTGAAACCTGGAACAAATAGAACTGTCTAGTTAACATGACATAGTTACCCAGAGTCAAAGCAGACATAAAGGAAGCCCTAGCTAGACTTAACCATCATATCTAATATGTCTCTTCTCTTTGACATTCAGGCAGATATGGCAGAGGCAAGCTCACTGAGAGCTGACTCAAGCAGTCCCGCCCTCTCTCCCAGAGAGAGAGGAGGGGTAGGAAGAGAATGGACAGAATCAAAGGCTAACCTTCCGAGTTCCTCCAGTCTCCATTCTATTATTGACATGTCTGTGGACGGATCAGGAACACAGTGCCTCTCTTAAGACGTATGGATAACAGTGCCGTGTCTAGAATTGGATATTTAGGGGAAACACAGCATCTCTCTTGACAAAGGCTGACTTTAGAAGTTTTTAGCTATGTCATTTCCTACACAACAGGTACTCTTTGCACAGTATTTATCCTAGATTGGGTGCTATCTGTAACCCAGGAGTAATTTAAAGTCTTCAGGGGGTGGAGCTTATATGCAAACACTATGTCGTATTATGAGACACACAAACATCTGTAGATTTTGGTACAGGGAGGTGGTCCTGGAACCAGTGTCCTATGAACCAATTGTGCCAGAAGTCATTATTGTGATGTGTTGCACATCACAGAGGAGGTGCTGGTAAGTGTGCAAATGGGCTTCAGGATCAGGGCAATGATCTCAAAGTCTGATGAGCAACTAAACATGGCTTCCACAGGTGTAACATCTACCAACAGTCACCAAGACATATACAGTGAGAACCATTTGCAACTGGTTTGTGTTTTCCTGAGCATCAACATGAAGAATGGCCAAGGTGTCCAATTTTCTACAGGTATCTCAATTTCAAGTTTCTCAGCAGGAAGAAGAATGTGGATAACATTCTTAGTTAACTCCCAGATTCCCACAGGAATTGTGAGGTCAAGAGGGTGTCAAACTAACCCAAGGAAACTTGCAAGGAGGTCTGTGCAAATGTTACATTGTTGTGGTATTATCAGACCACCCCTGGCCTTGCATAGCATGGTATATAAATAACACATACAAAGGAAGGGCTGCCCAACCTGTGAGTGCTACTGGCTACTATTTATAAACTGATTAGTTTTTATCAGTGCCAATGTGAAAACCCAAAGTAGTTAACAGTGCTCAAGAGTCTCAAAAAACTATACAAGCCATACATTAAACTTCATATTAACTATTTGTTCTTATCAAAAACCAAGTTTTTACTCAAGAGGCCCTAAATAGCCACACAGTAACAACGAGCCTCAGAATGAAAGGTAAGATGAGGGTGGGGCTTTGCCAGGCGGTTCCCTCACATACAACTGCATTCCCCCCCCCCCCCCCCGTGTGGACAGACAGGTGCTCGCTCAGCCTCTGTGACACGCACTAACACTTCCTATACGACATTTCACACGTCCTCATATATGCATGCGTAGACACACAGGTAAGTTGTTTGTTTTTAAAACTGCTCTTGCTATGCATCAGCCTAGCTCTGAACTCTTGATCTAGCAGTGTTAGCCTCCTGAGGGCTAGAATTCCATGTGCCACCGTGTCTGGCATCCATATATTTCCAATGCTGATCCATTCTCTGAACTGACCCATGATCTGTGTCTTTGCTGCTGCCATCTCTGTCGTGGCTGAAGCAGAGAGTGCTAAGGCTCTGCTAACATGCCTAATGCCCAGACTTACTAGACTCTCCAGTGGGCCCAGTGGCTCTGGGTGACCCTGCTTGGTCATATTAGGAAATACCTTTCCAAGGGTTCCATAGCATGGAGGGCAAGCACAGACCCATTGTGGGTACCTTGCAGATGGCTCTCTACCAGTGACTCTCGGCCAGGGATGATTCTATTCCCCAAGGGGACATTAAGCAATGTCTGTCAAGAAATCATTTTGATTCTCAGAACCAGGAAGGAGAGAGGGTACTGGCATCGCTCCTAGCCATCCTACGATGTGTGGAGCTGCTCCAACAAAGAATTACCCAAAATGCCACTACACTGAATCTGAGCAAACTTGCTGAAGACACTGGCAGTACACTCTGGGCAGCCCGTGGCAGTGATAATGAAGTAATGACCAAGTGTCATTACTACCCAAAGACCTGCTCCATTCCCCAGTAGGAACCCCTAATTACCCCATTTTATGTATATCAGGTTTCACTCTTTTTTGTTTCAACATTTATTTACTCTGTGCATGTATGTCCCTGGGTGTGTACTGAGGTCAGAGGTCAACTTGAGAGGTTGTTAAGCTTAGCAGCAGCACCTACCCTCTGAGCCATCTCACAGCGCTCTGTGAGTTCTTAACATTTAAGGAAGCCTTTCTGGTCTGTACTGGTTTAGGAAGCACAGAACTAATCATTAATAAACTGGGTAAAAACTATGTCCTAAATGAACACTAGCTGCCCATCCACTGTGTGTTAGGCACAACTACGTGCCTTCCTTGGGCCTCACATAGGTAAACGATGACTTGAAATGGTTCTCGGGCTGCTTAATTGAAGCCAGTGTGGAAGCTTTAGCTTTGGCCTTGTTTTAATGCTGTGTGTTCATGCCAAAGGTCAGCAGCCATCTTCTTGCCTCACACTAACCATGCCACCCCTTGGTATCTCTGTTGGGGTGTAGCCATGCCTCAACACCAAACCCCAAACCAGTTTCATCAGGCTTTGTGAATTTTGACCAGCAGTAAAATCTTCTTGCTTCTGAAAAGAACTTAAATATTTTTATTCAGCTTGCCACCAAAAGAACAAAAATCACAGCAGTGCAGAGCAGGCCTTGATCCACCCACCATCAGCATCATTCCTTGTGAGAAGGCGAGGATCCCTACATGTTTGTTGCTTGTGCAACATTATGCAAAGCAAACTTCCCTTTTTTTTTTTTTTCAGAGTGAACAAAGAGACATATCATACTGGTACATTCCACGGGCAAGAAGAAGGGTGTAAATAGAGGGAGTCGGCAGCAATATGGGTTGCAGCCTGAAGCTATTAAAGAGCCATGTAACAGCCAGCGGGGCTCATGCTGATCTGTCCTCCCAGCCACACACCAGCAAGCCTGTCCCAATGCAGACCCGAGTTCATAAACTCACAGCTGAGGAATTTGGAAAGGCAGTTAGTTACCGCCACTCCTCAGGCACATTCCAATAAGAAGAAAGGGAGTCTGCCAGGAGCAGGGAGGTGTCCCTGACTACAGGTCAATGGAAATTTTCTGCTTTCAAAAGTGGTTAGTCAGCAGTCTCCTCTCAACCAGTAGCTCCACAGGCCCCACAAAGGCCCTCCTAGATATGATGGAGTTGTAGGAGATGTTGTTCACAGGTGGCCCCCATAATCCTCAGGGCTAGAAATGACTATGATTTCCACAGAGAGACTAATGGTCTCCCACAGCACCAGGGTGAGACTCAAGCATGAGGCCTGTGACTTCTTCCTATCACAGTGGGCTTCTGTTTCAACTCTTCCAGAAAAAGTCCCACACTTACAGCCATGAGTGCCTCGTCTCCCCTCGCCTTGCTACACCTCACCTCGTCTGCCCCGCCCCGTCCCGTCCCGCCCCGCCCTGCCTTTCTCCTTTTCCTTTCTCTTCTTCCCCCTTCCCTTCCCTTCTCCTTCCTTCCTTTCTTCCAAAATGATGACATTCATTCCTCTGTGTGTGTGTGTGTGTGTGTGTGTGTGTGTGTGTGTGTGTGTGTGTGTAGGCACATGTGGTATGAAACACATCTGGAAGTTAGAAGACAACTTGTAGAAGTCAGTTTTCCTCCACTGAGTGGATCCCAGTGCCCTTACTTGATAAGCCATCTCTAGAGCCCTGATCTTCCTCCCTTCCTTCCTTCCTTCCTTCCTTCCTTCCTTCCTTCCTTCCTTCCTTCCTT
>JADRCD010179644.1:18808-33121 GCA_019843815.1 Montemys delectorum
CTTCCTTCCTTCCTTCCTTCCTTCCTTCCTTCCTTCCTTCCTTCCTTTCTTTTTCTTTTCCTCATTTTAAAGATTTTATTTATATGAGTACAATGTCTTTGTCTTCAGGCACACCAGAAGAGGGCACTGGATCTCATTACAGATGGTTATGTTGCTGCTGGGTATTGAACTCAGGACCTCTGGGAGAGCAGTCAGTACTCTTACCCGCTTAGCCATCTCCCCCCCACCCCCCAGGACTCTTTCCACCTCTAAAATTCCCCTTGGGTTTGCTGGTCTACCAAGTCAGAGAGTTCATTCCTTGTTCTTTGGTAATGCAAGCCTTCACTGGACTTTTCTCAAATACTCACACTTCAGGACAACATTGTCGGCATCCTCAGCTCCCCCAGACACCACAGCTGTCAAATCACTACTAGTACTGACTCTGAACACTGAGGCAACACTCAAGGTTTCTTTGAATGGGCAGGGCAGACTGAATAAAATCCATGGCCAGTGGAGATGAGTCTATTTCCTTTCTCAGCTGTGGGAGAGACACTGGACGGTCTAGCCTCTGAGCCAGCAGCTGGTTCCCATGGCAACCAGCAACCACCTTGAGGCTACCCAGCAGCCACCCAGTTACCAACTATCACATTAACACACTTTGGGGACACCAAAGATTTTAGAAGATATGTAACAGACATAAAGAGCAGAGATTAATCATATTTCTTGATATTACACAATAAATAATGTGAAATTATTGTTTCAAAAGGATGAATGGTTGAGTACAGGATTTTATAGTTGGATAGACTAACAGAGACTTCCTTTTTACTCCATTACCCACCCTCTATCTTCATTCAGGGCCCTTGTCCTGCTGCTTCTCTTTGTAATCTTTAAAAAAAAAAAAAATACAGTAGCCAATCCCATTCCTTCACCCGTGTTCCATATTATCACATGGAAAATGTTCCTAAAATGCAAACACATGATAATACAGGACAGTTACGCATCTTAATGTGGCACAGAGCTGGGGAAGAGGCGTGTCTCTGCCCCTCCCCCTCCATTTCACACCACTCTCCCACTGCTGTAGAACAAATGACCCCATCTCTCCTTATCTGCCTGGATCACTCTGCTGTGCCCCCTCACCTGGCCAGCAGCTCCTTACCTCCTATGCCCTTCTCTGTGAGGCCTTCCAGGCTCCCTGCTCTCCTCAGGACCTCCTGCCCATCCCTTCCCTCATATAACAGCTCCTACACACTGACACACCCACAATCTTCCCTTGACACAGAACACATGACGGCCAAGGAAGCAAGTGTCCCTTGTGAATTTTGCCAGCTGGCACAGTGCATGGTGCAAGGCAGGGTTAATGATTGCTTGTTGATGGGACCCTTTGGGACCCTTCGTAATGCCACTTACAGGAAAGACTGCTCTCACCCCAGTGGCCAGAGCTTCTTGCTTCCCTGCCCCCCTCACCCCCCCAGAAAATGACTCTCAACCAGGCTTTCAAGCTAATGATTTGATTTCTCACCTAATAACTCTAGCTAAAAACCAATTATTAAAGCATACTTAGCAGTTCTGTGTCTCCACCCACTGAACTTTCCTCTTGCTTTCTAATTAAAGACCAACCCCCTGACATTCCCCGACATGACAGATGTCTTCCTGTGGGAATGCAGAGAACACGGAGCTCCAACGATCTCCACTCTTAGCAAGGGTCCATTGAAGACATAATCACTAAGTATTTTGTGGTCTAACAAACCCAGAAAAGCTGAGGTGCACCTGAGTCCCTTCCTCACCGAAATGTTCTTTCCTGCATGAGCTGAGCTGTGCACAGCACTGGCTTTTTAAATTCAAGTTATGCTACCAGCCTTTTTTTTTTTTTTTTTTTTTTTTTTTTTTTTTTTTAGAGCAGAACATTACTCTATCTGCCAAGGTTGGGAATTTTATTACAAGAACTTACGGCAAGGCTATGAGAGCCAAGTTTATTATTTTTTCTGGATAAGATTCAATAACCTCATCCAAAAATACATGAAAAAAAAAAAAAAAAAAAAGCAGAGGAGGTATCCAGCTTTTGTTTCCACACCTGTGTTCGAGCTTAACTCTTCAAGTCCTAAGTGGACTCACATATGCCTTGAGGCGAAGGCCCAATCCTTGGGAGACTCTATGGTGTCTTCCTAGAAATGTGCTCTTCATGTTTACACTGGTCTCCACAGTCGGCTGACTCAGAGGTCTCTCCCCAAGTCCATTGAGTCTTGGGAAGAAGAGGGGAGCTCTGCTGTGGGCAATGCTGTGGCTGCTCATTGCCTCCTCTAGTCTCATCCTCCCGTTTCTTGATTCCACTCTACCCCCACCCACCCTCAGGTGAGCACCCCAGATGCACATTCTGGTCTCAGCAGACCACAGGTGGCCATCAGGTCTTGCCCTTCCCTCTCACATCCTCTACTTCAAGTCCACTCACATGTTGTCCTCAGAATTCAGTCTCACTTAAACCTGCCACACAACCAAGAGCCCACCAAGCTGGCAGTTCTGGGTCCTCCATCTTTCCTTGTGTATCATTTCTATTGCATCCATCACCATCCAAAGCCCATGGGATGTATTCATTTATTGTTTCCATCAGGTTCTAAACCCCACAGGATATATCCGTTTCCTCTGTCCCTCTCTCATTTCCTCCTCTGGAGCCTGGAACGCTCACCCACATGGTGCAGGGGCACATCCCAAGCACTTGGGATGTGAAGAGGACCACTAAGACAGTGTCTAATAGAATGCATCTTGAAATTCAATCCACTGGCTGTGCCTGCCACAAGTTTTGTGCTGAAGAAGATTCTGAGGTCATATTTAGGAGCAGAAAACCAGGAGCCAATTTTTTTTTTTTTTTAATGTTATAACTTCTTATTTATTTATTTATTTATTTATTTATTAGATATTTTTTTATTTACATATGAATTTCTCCTTTCCCAGTTTCCCTTTCAAAAAACAAACTCACAAACAAACAAAAACAACAAGAACAAACCCCTGTTGCCTCCCCCCTCCCCAGGCTTGCCACCCCACCCTCTTCCACTTATTGGCCCTGGCATTCCCCTACACTGGGGCACAGAACCTTCACAGGGCCAAGGGCCTCTCCTCCCATTGATGATCAAATTTGCAATCCTCTACTATACACATGCTGCCAGAACAATCAGTCCCACTATGTATAGTCCTTGGTTGGTGGTTGAGTCCCTGGGAGCTCTGAGGGTACTAGTTAGTTCATATTGTTGTTCGTCCTAAGGGGCTGCCAACCCTTCAGCTCCATAGGTCCTTTCTCTAACTCCTTCATTGGGGACTGTGTACTTAGTTCAATGGATGGCTGTGAGCCTCTACATCTGTATTAGTCAGGTACTGTCAGAGCTTCTCAGGAGATAGCTATATTAGTCTGGCTTGTCTTTCCTTCAGTCTCTGCTCCATAGTTAATTGCTGCAACTCCTGTGGGTATTTGGTTCCCCCTTTTAAGAAGGAATGAAATGTCTACCTTTTGGTCTTTCTTCTTCTTGAGTTTCTTGTGGTTTGTGGGTTGTTCTTCCTATATTCCAAGCTTCTGGGCTAAAAATCACTTATCAGGGAGTGCATACCATGTGTGTTCTTGTGACTGAGTTACCTCACTCAGGATGATATTCTCCAGATCCATCCATTGCCCTAAGAATTTCATAAATTCATTACTTTTAATAGCTGAGTAGTACTCCATTGTGTAGATGTACCACAATTTCTGTATACCGGGAGCCAATGTTACAATGTACTGTGAAGGTCAGGGACTCTGGGAAGGCTATCCTGACTCCCATTCATAAATTATTCAATAGGACAACCACTAACTGCACATTACTAATGAGAATCTGAATGTTGCTAAATTGACCCACATTGAGGATAAAAGATACATACCAGAGTTTGAAGGTTTGGGTTTTTTATGTTTTTGGTTTTGATTTTTACAAAAAAGTACCATGTGATTTTTTTTTTATACATTACATGTTTAAATATTTTGTTGGGTCAATTAATTATATTTTATTTATCTATACTTAAAATTATACATGATTGAAGTTTGATTTCTAGCAGATCATCTTCTTCCAATATGACACTAAGGAAGGGATGCACTTACAGGCTGGTGATGTGCAGTCACTCATCTGATGCAGTTACCCACTGAATACAAATCAGTGACAAGAACACATCCCGAACTAGTGACTCCCCAAAGTAATCTTCAGATCAGTGTATGTCAGGCAGAAATAAGTCAAAATATAGATTCCATGACTCCAATGCATCACCAGGAACACTGGTCTAGTCCAGAGACACAAATCTAATTTGTTTTCATGGTGCTGGGGATTGAAGCCAGGGACTTTTGTAGACTAGACTAGCACTCTGCCACTAAATTACATCACCAGGCCTGCAAATAATCTTTGGTATTGATTTTATTTATTACACATTCTTCAATAATTTCTCACATGAATTAAATTGTATCTACCTCCCTGTATCCCCATGGTTTTGTTGTTGTGAGTGTCCATGATGTGTGTGTGTGTGTGTTTATATGTGTGTATTCTTAATGATACGGGCATGTGGAGATCAGAAGTTTGAACAAGACTGCTCTGTGACCAAGTAGGAATCTCCTCCTTACATTGGTGACAAAGAAAAAAAGTCTAAAAGGGAGAAAGAACAGCCACATCGTGGATGGGGCCATCATCTTGCATGTTTAGAAAGAAGTGGTTCTTGCAAAATAAGAGAAACCACAGCTCCACAGAGATAAAGAAAAACCAGCTGAGACCCCACAGGAAAGGCTGTTCCAGGAATCATCTCACTTGTGCACCCCGCCTTTCCCCCAAAAACCCCTCCAGCTCAGTCCTGAGGCTGTCATCAACCCCTGGAGCCTGGGCTGTCAGCTGGGTGAGGACCTGCTTTTTGTATTACAGGCCCTTGAGGCTGCTCAGCTCGCACAGCCACCTCTCCCTTTTCCATGATGCTGGTGGAGAATCCACACCGTAAAGATCAGCTTCTTGGCCTCTACTCTGACCCCTTTCCTTTCTCTACGCTTCTTCACTTTCAGAGCCCCCAAGGAAACAGGTATTTCAGAAAAGCCTGCCATGCCAGAATTGGCTAGCTCGGTCCCAGGGGGTCGTGGGAAGATATGAAAAAGGGGATCCCCACATCCCTTCCCTGGAATCAGCTCTGTGCCAAAGCAGGATCTGCAAACTGGCCCAGGTACCTCACGCCTCCACATAAAGGTATCAAGGAAGATTACACTGGGATGTGCAGAGTCCAGCAAAAATAAACCTTTTCAGGACCTGAAAGATTTACCTCAAGTGAGGACCGAACCCTTCCTTCTGAAATAAGAAAGTCACAGGTTCCTTCTACCCAGTTCCCAGGAGGGCTGTACTTGACTGTTTCCTTCCAAGTCCTGGGATGTGAAATTCAATCTGAAACATGTTTTCTATTAACATATGTCATGATCTGATGCTGTTTTGAAAGGGATTATTCTAAAGAAATAATAACTTTCATGCCCATGTACAACATTTGTGAGCCATATGATTATAGCACTTGCCAATCATGCACTCAGGAAATGCAAATTTATATAACTGGGTTTTGGTTTTTTTTTTTAGATTCTTTGGTGTTTTTATTTTGTAACCCAAACCAGGTTACTTTATTCCAATAAACTGACTTAGAACATACTTGACTATTAATTTTTCTCAAAGCATTCATCATACCCATCTTGGGATATTTTAATTTTGTTCTGACATGTAAGATGTTGAAGGATGGAGACTGGTCTGTGTCCTTTATATCCCATATGCCGTGCACCTCACGCTGGACACTGGTATGCACAAACCTGGACTTAAGCTAGTGCAAGAGCTATGTGCTAACCTGCAGGAGCAGCACAACAACGGAGGTGGACATCAGGAGGCATGGCTGGCCACAAGGAGAAGCAAAACCTCTCAACTCCCTTTCGAAGATCAGGCTTAGCCCAGCGTCCTCCCACCCCACCCCAAAGTAATCAAGTAAGAACCCCAGGCTAGCTGGAGATATGCCTGGAGATACGCCTGGGCCTTACAATACAACACCCTAGGTTTCTGGGCTCCTTTCCTCACCTTCTATTGTCCCATGATATTAAAAGGAACTTGCCAGGCACGGTTAGCCGTGCCTTTAATTCCAGCACTTGGGAGGCAGACACAAGTAGATCTCCATGGATTTGGGACTAGCCTGATCTGTATAGTAAGTTCTGGGCTAGCCAGGACTACTCAGTAAGACCCTGTCACAAACAAACAAACAAACAAACAAACAAACAAAACAACAACAGCAAAAGAGTGTCATTTCAAAGCACATTTGTCACCTAAAGGGTCCTTTTCAGGGGAAAAAAAAAAACATTAGCAAGGAGATGAGGAAGGGGAGGAGGAAGAGGAGGTGAAGGGGAAAGAGGAGGTGGGAAAGGAGGAAGAGGAAGAGGACCTGGAGGACCTGGGAGATCTTGAGGAGGCACTGTTGGCTGTTGACATTGTTACTGTTATCTACCAAGCCCCTCAGCCCTCCTTTCATACTCCTAGGAACCTCTCACTATGGATGGCTTTTTTTCCTTTACATCCAATGTGCCGAGCCAAGTTCAAGGACATGAAATGAATTTTACTAAAACCAGACAGCAGATAGGGTCTTAGAATGCCCTTTATAGAGATCTTCCTGTTCATGCTGGTAATCTCTTATATGACAGGAAATAACAGTTCCAAGAAACTGGAGGACCTCCCCAAGCCCCAGGGCAGCAGCAGGGCTGATGACGGAAAGGAGAGCCTGTGTCAGGCACTGTACACACAGTCCCTGTGTGGTAGGGCCAAGCCTCCTCCAACCCTAGGTCCCATAGCAACTCAACACTGGGAGGAAAATGGTCACACAGCCTAGACGTGATCTCTTGCTAAGAAGATCCTACATGGAATCTGTGTCTTTATGTTTGACAATTGAAGAAAGGAGCTCTGAGCCATTAAATTAAATGCTAGCGAAGAATGAGCACAGATCAAAACTGCTGGGCTCCCCAAAACCATGCCTTGTCCACGTGGGATGGTGGGTACTGGCTGCGGGTACTGGCTGCCGGCAAAGACCACCTCCCTTGGGTGAGGGAGTCTGCCCCAGGTCTGCCAAGGTGGGTCGGATATTTATACAAGCTTTGAGAGATGCAAAAAGGGGAGAGCACAGGCTTTACAAAAGGCTACTGCTCTTCTTTGCCTCTTCTGAATTTCTGTATTATTTCTCTGAACCTCCCTCCCCTGCTGCCTGAGGAAAAGTGAGAAGGAGAGGGAGGGGACATCCAGAGACAGGCAGGAAAGACTGTGTCAAACGCAAATTACCTGGCTGGAAACCAAGTTAAGGTAAACATAATGGCCAAGTACCCAGTGACTTGCAAATGGCTGACTAGAACCCATAATGGACAGAGCACGTTAAGAACATCAGGTGTATAAATGGGAGGTGTGAAGACAGATGCTATGGCGGCACATTCTGTACATCAGCTTGGCTCCCGTCCTGTGATGCCTGAGCTTTGGGAGCTCAACAGGATCTAGAATCACACAGGAGACAGACTTCTGGGCGTGTCTGTGAGAGATTTTCTAGACTGGTTTATCTGAGGTGAGAGGACTCATCCAAATGTGGACAGCACCAATTCACCATCTGGGGCAGACCCAGCAAAATCAAAGAAGGGAGCGAGTGGAAGCCCAGCCTTTGCCCCTCTGCTTCCTCACACTCCCGCCAGGGTGCCTTCCGCACCATAGACTGCATTTTCAAACCAAGCCAAAATAAACTCTTCCTTCTGCTGCGTTCGTCCGGTGTTCTGCAACAAGTCAAATGACCTACACAGTCTCGTCCCTTAGTCATCATACATGCTGTTGGGAAGGCGCATTCACTGTAGGTGTGACTAAAACCCCCAATGTGAGGACGGTCATTAAGATGACCTGGTCCAAGCAATGGAAAGCCCTTAAGAGCCCAGACAATGCTGCTCTAGGAAGGCCAGACATTCCAGTTGTGGATGTTAGCTTTAGATCATGCCCATGGGCATTGGCTCTCTTCCAGAATTTTCTCTCCAACTCTCCTTGCCTGTTCCCACCATGGTACAAGCCAGTTGCTTGCAATAGCTCTCTTTGTGTCTACTTCTCCAAAACCCTGGCTGATACCGTTTCTGTGAATTGCTGATACAAGCCCCGAGAGAAACGGAGCTGTATGTTCTTGCCCACTGAGCAACCAAGCCCAAGAGTGGTTAAGGAACAGAGAGCCTGAAGGACATCTCCTTGGGGAGAAGCAATGGGAGAAGGGGCCACAAGCCAGGCACACTGGTTGATGTCCTTTGGGAACTTCCAAGTTGGATTTTTATGCCCCTCTCCCCCAGTTTTCTAGTTTATAGTCAACAGACAACCAGGATGGCGTCCTCTGCCAAAGCTAAGAAAGTTGAGCTAAGCACATTTAAACTCAATGGTGAAATGGTCCCCGAGGTGCTCAGGGTATATATATGTGTAGTAATTAAGCAAGGCAGCCTGTGGAGCTGACCCAAAAACAGTCCAACCAGGAGCCCAGAAGAAACATGTACTTGGGAAGGGGTCAAAGAAACAATTTCCAAATCCTTGGCCAAGTGGAATGCCGCAGGGCCTACACCTCAGTTTCCAAGTCATTTTCAACAGACATTGTTAAAATGAGGCCTTTGCTTACCTGGTGTCCCAGTTTGCTCTGAAGTTCCATTCTGAGGCCCTAATCTTGAGGCAGCCATTCGTGGCCCCATGCTAGACAAGAGAGTTACCAATGACAGTATAGCTCTGCCTTCAGGTCAGGGAGTGTGGCTTTCCCCAACAAGGCCCCAGTTCACTCTTCTGAGGTGTGCCATTGCACATACTTAGTCAAGCTCCTGCTGTTTGATGTGTTATAACTGCCACTTAGCAACAGTTTTTCTACACGTGTATTAATCTCTCTGTCTCATTTCCTCATCTAAAATGATACGATACCTACATGAAATTTATCTTTAAGAACGGCATCATACAGTAAAATAGTTTTATGACAATAACAATGGCACCTACATTACAGACTTTTACAGAGAGTAAACAGAGTAATGTAAGTACTTTGAAGCATTCAGCACCTGACACATACTCTTTCATTTTCATTAAATACATTTACGCATGCATAGCCTCCAAACATGTCACGAGAGCTTTGGGACAGACCTTGAGGTTTACAGGCCACAGTTTGTTGCTCACTAGAGCAGAAGCTTAGCCTTCTTATCCAAACTTCTAGAAAGGGATTTCTTTTGCCTGTGTTCACGGATCAAAGCAATGCCAACCTATACCCCCTAGAACTCTAGAATCTTAAGAACACTTTCCCAAAGATAAAGATAAAGGGACTAGCGAGTGAGCAAATGAGCTATCATCACCGTGGGCTTTAGCCAGAGGTGGCAGGTGTATGAGCCCCTGGCTTTGGCCGTCACTCACAATCCAAAGGGCACCCTGCTGACCACCTTCATCACAGGAGTAATGGCAAAAGCACGGTTTAAGATACAGAGTCTATCCCACACATAGCTATGACAAAATGACTTCTAAGCCAGAAAAATAGATAAGGATCAGAGATGCAAAACCTACATTGTCCCAAGTCAAGTGGACAGTTTGTATGCAGCCAGAAAGGAGCTGAGCCACGCTGCAGCCATTCCCTGAAACAGGCTGTGAGGTAGCTACGGAAGCCGAACCACAACATCACCATCTGCACCCAGGCACGGTCTAGTGGTTTTACATCAGCATCCCAGAGCCTCCTGGGAGAGTTCCCTCTCCTTTCATTATATGAAAATAAAACATTCTGCAACTTCCCTTAGCAAAACACTCATCTTTCTTACCAAACTAGCTCTCTGGAGGCTGTCCACTAAGGTACCCCCAGCACCAGAGATTAGCATGTGACACAAATGCGGGTGCCTAGCAAGGGCAGATGTATTAGGTCACCAGATTAGCTTTATATCAGAGCTCTAAAGAACTTCCTTGGACTATACAAGGAAAACCAATCTTCCCTCCAATGTACTCAAGTTTGTTTAACCTCAACTTGTTGAATGAAAGCGAGGCCTTCACAGGGCTGGGGCTGTGCCTACACACAGACACGACACAATACACCAAGCAGGGGCACACACTGGGTGAGTCCTCCTGGACAGGAGACTACAAGAGGGCAAACCAGGGCTCCAGGCCACTCATCAACTGGCCGCAGTCACCACCTTCCCCAACAAGTCACAACAAAAGCTTCTACAACCCCTCTCTGGACCAGGTTTACCAGCTGAAACTGGGCTCTCTCCAATGTTGTAAATGCCACAGTGACATTTAGGAGAGGCTCTCTTACCACAAAGGGGCAGAAACTCATTCCTAGGAAATATAGTAGTTGACTGACCCCCAGCTCATGAAAGGCTCAATCCCCATATAATTACATCTCTTAGGGACAAGCCACAAAACCAACAGATAAGCGGCCTCTTGAGAAGAAATGCATGGCACAACAACCACTTGGAATCTCCTCGGGACACAATGAGTCATTCGGCCAGAGATATTGAAAAGAACCACCACGAATCTGGAAGTGTTTATTTAATCTGCCTTCAAGAGAGAATTTATTTGGGGAAAGACTTCACTGAGCCACCGGTGTAGTCAGGTCCCTAGGACACAGGGGTGACACCTCTAGCCTGGTGAAAAGCTGTGTTTGTTTACAGTTCCCCAAGCCATCTGCTTACAGGCTGCTCCTCAGAGAGCCCACCTCCTGGAAGCTGATACCTCATCTGCACAGGCAAGAGGACAAGTCTCATTTTCTTCTGCTTCTGGGATCCAAACAACGGTACATTTTTATACCGAACCTCAAGTCCCAATTTTCTAGCTAGCTCTGTTAAGCGGTTAGAAAACTCTCTGAAGGTAGGTGACTCACTCACCCTTCCCAGCCAATCCCTGGGTCATTTTCCTCAAGCATTCGGGCAGAAAAATGGATGCTCAATCGGTGAACAGTTCATACGTAGGACATTGTATAAGGTTTGCTAACTTTGTGGGCTCTCAAGTATGGGCGCAGAGCTGCCGAAGAAGGGTGTTAGAAAGATTTTGTTTCTCAATGCAAAACCATAGAACCCAGGGGTTTTCCAATTTGTTTATTTTTAAGTTCCCTCCTCTACATGCAAGCTTCACTGAGTTATTCCCAGGGCATTTTTGGACACACTAACCCTCGGTTACACATTGCTTGGCCTCTTGGGAAGGTAACAGCTGCGCATGTGCCGTGTTAGGCTGCGCATGTGCTGTATTAGGCTGACTGCCCACAGTGCAGCCCTGAGCTCACATCTGGGGCTGCTTAACAACTGATTGGAAATTTAGCCTTTTGATTTCCAGTTAAATACTAGGCACAGGAAAACAAATAGCACTTGTTTTCACTGAGTGTTGTCAGGCATCCAAAATGCAGTGCAAATCAGAGAACTGCCTGTGGTGTGGTGGCAGAGGTCCAAAATACTTGGCCTCCCTGCCCCTCCAGTTTAAGGAAAAGGAATAAGTCGGGTTTTGGCAGTAAGGATTTTTCAGCCACCCTTCCCCCTCCTTTGGACAAGCAGAGCTGTTTTTAAATATTCAGTGTGTTCCTGGTAATAATTTACATTTTTCCTTAGGATTAACTTTTGATTTGTTTTTAATCCAAAGCCAAAGAAAGTTCGGTTTCCCTCACTTATTCCAACTGCCATATCTTGGTATTTACTTGGATTTGCTGAGGAGAGCAGGGTTCATATTGCTATCTTCTGTTTCCAATTAAATTAGGATACAGTTAGCTAGCGGCCTCATTACCACAGCATCAGAGCTAAAACACTGGGGGAGCTTGGGAGATGAGCTTATTAGTCCAATCTGTGATGGAGAAACTAGCCCTGGGTAGCTCAACCATGCACTGTGATGTACAGCTGGTTACTGGTGGGGCCAGGACTAGAACTCACGCTGAGGAGATTAAACAAAAACCTGGGTCACCAGAAAAAAATATAACTAAACTTGAACTTTAGCTAAAGAATGGATGGATTTTGTTAGTATAACTATGTCTAAAATATTGGACAGGCATACTTAAGCAAATGATTTATCTGAAATTCAACTTTAACTAGAAACCTGCATTTTTATATGCCCAATGCTGGGGTCACTGTGCCATGAGGCCAACAACCACCCCGGCCTATCCCCATTTGGCCGCCAAAGATATCCACATTTTTCTTCCCTGATTTTAATGATAAATGACTGGGAAGAAAGAACTGTCAGGACAGAACCCCATGAGAGTGCGGCGCTGGAGGAGGCGGCGCTGGAGGAGGCGTCCTCTTCCTGAGGCTTTCCTAACCTTGGACATCCCCCTTTCCCGCTGTAACTAGAGTACAAAACAACTAACTCTCAAACGGATAGGCCAGACCAGACAGTTTTATGTTGTTAAGAATCAGTCACTAGGGCCTGTCTGTGTCTGTCTGTCCATTCGTCTGTCCATTTTTCTCTTGTTTAAATTTATCATTGTTGTTGTTGTTGTTATTTTAAAGATGAGAGCTCCCTATGAGGAAGGCTGGCCTTGAACTCTGGATCTTCTTGCTTCTGCTTCCAAAGTGCTAGGATTTCAGGAGTATACCACACCATGAGGCTGCTAGGCTTTCATCTTGACAATTTCTGTTTATGTTAGATTATGAGCTTGAAGGGGGAAAAGAGCTTGGGTTTAGAGTACAAACAAAGCAAGGCTTAAAATGACCCTAACATTAATAATTATGTTATACATATATATAATATTTATATATGAATAATATAAAAAGTGAGGTTTAAAATGACCCTACCGATAGTAATTATAATGATATATAGAATATTTATAATATAAATGACATTTAATACAATAATCATTTATAACAACAGAATAATAATTCTTAGTGGTGCAAGCACACATATGTAGGTCTGAGGACACCCCTGTGGCCTTAGCTCTTTCCGCCTACCCTCTGTGGGTTTTAGGGATCAAATTCATGCGGATACTGTACAGCAGGTGCCTTTAACCTGTTGAGCCATCTTGTTGGCCCACAAGATGAAAACAAACACCCCCCCTACACACACACACACACACACACACACACACACACACACACACACACATACACATACCATAGGGACAAGGAATAAAGTAAAAATATGCTAGGTTTTAGGAAATCTAGTTTGGAGCTGAGACTGTAGTTTAGCACCTGAGTCCATGCTTAGGGTACACAAGGTCCTGGCTCAGCTCCCAGCACTGCCTGAATCCCATCCACTGAGCCACACTGTCAGTTCAGCTGTGCTTGGAACCCAGGGCCATGCATCATCCGCCAAGCCAGCCCTCTACCAAGAGCAACACCCCCAGCTCTTACACTGATCCCTGCAAAGAATACTGCAGTGGTTTTGTTTTGTTTTTGTTCCCTAACAGTTTTAGGGATGATGTAGTGACGTTACAGGCTTTAAATAATATACCAGAGTGATATTTTTCAGTTCAGTGCTTTTAATATATTCTCAGCGTGTGCTGTGCTCACCACTACACACTTCCTCGACACGTGTCTTCTAAGAGGCCTCACGCTGCTGTCATGGTGAGTCCACACGCTCCTATCCCTCCCACATGCCCCTGGCCATGGCTTCCAGCCTCTATAGATTGTAACCTACAAATTCAAACAAACAGAACCATACAATACAGAGCCTTTTGTATCACATGGTGTGGTACAAACTCATATGATGTGTATCCGACTGAGGTGTGACATCATATGAGTCGTACTTCACAGTCTAAAGATAGTATGGCACTTGTGTTAGTTTTACCTATCAGGTGATGGACATCTGGGTTGTTTGTGTGGTTGTCTGCTCTTACAGTAACTTTGTTTTGGACATCTGTGGGCAGGGACATTGGATATAAAGGACTGCTATATTCCCACCAGCAAAGTATGAATTTCTCCATTTCTCTATAGCCTGACAATCTTGTTATATTCTCTCTGTTTTGTCACAGAGGTGGTCAGCACTATGATTGATGAATTTTCCCTCATGTTCTATAATGTTCAGTACCTTATATTTATATATTTTTCTTGCTGGCCATTTGTGTCTTGTCCTTGGAGGAATGTTTATTTAAATTATAGCACTTGCATGCGCACGCTCACACACACACACACTTTGAGATAGGGCCTCATGTATCCCAGGTAACCTTAACTTCTGATCCCTCTGCACACACACACACACACACACACACACACACACACTTTGAGATAGGGTCTCATGTATCCCAGGTGACCTTAACTTCTGATCCCTCTGCACGCACGCACACACACACACACACACACACACACACACACACACTTTGAGATAGGGCCTCATGTATCCCAGGTGACCTTAA
>JADRCD010179644.1:34772-50693 GCA_019843815.1 Montemys delectorum
AAAGAAAGAAAGAAAGAAAGAAAGAAAGAAAGAAAGAAAGAAAGAAAGAAAGAAAGAAAGAAGAAAAATTAACAATCATTAGAGTGTTACTACCACAAAAGACAGCTTAGAGATAGTCATGTGATCCCTTCACCATGAGTCAGAAGTGGGCATGCATCCTGGGCTGAGGGTCAAGGGACCTTCCCCGGTCTGAAGCAGTTGGCTCACTGGGTAATCTTAGCACTCAGTTTCATAGGAGTCTTCAGACCTACTAAAGTGCTTGGAGAATCACTGAATGGACGGACATACAGAACACCTGGTCTCCAGTCATCACAAAGACTGTGATGTGGATGAGGGACATGAATGCTTTTCATGTCAGGGGGATGAGGAGGAGTTGTCAGGCTTTTAAAACATCTCAAAGCCACCTGTGGTGTCCTGATTTGATGGAGCAACGGGAATCTGCTGACTGTCCAGGCCATGGAGAGAGTGTAGACAGACGAAGCCTGAAGGAGGCGAGCTTGGGTGTCCTGGGATCTCCCCCACAGTTGCCTCCCAATGTCCCTCATTCTGGGCCCATCGCTTGCCCTGCAATGTCCTTATATGGGATTAACTCCAAATAAGGCTGATGCTAAGTTGTATACTAAATTTGTCTTTCTCATTAGTGTATTTTCAACTAATGGTCAAGATGCAGTTCTTACAGCTCATAAAGTAAATACATAGTAACAAAGATAACTTCCTCTAAATCCCACAGAGTGGCAGAACAAAGGAAGAATCCACCAACAACAGCAAGCAAAGTACAGTGCGTGCGGCCATGCTGTTCACAGAGCCACGGCCCAAGGAAGTGGGACCTTAAATCTGCAGCTAGCCCACAGCTCCTCACAATTATAAATGTTAACTTAAAATTCTTCCCAAGTACTCATTGCTCTCACAATGACAGCAGAAATAGCAAATCTGGGGGAAGTTAGCAGTGGTGGGTCTATACTCAACATTTTACGAGCACTTTCCTCACATCAAGACTTCTTTCTGTGGTGTAGGACTGTCATTTTTTGCAAATTACAGCTGGGAAAGGTCAGGTTTACAGAGGTGAATCTGCCCAATTACTGCCTGGACCACAGGTATCTAGAAAGAGGATCCATTCACTCTCACTGCATCTGCTGCTGCCCCAGCTACAGAAGTTCCTCAGGACTCAAAAGGTGCTAAGCACAAGAATCAGATTTAAATACTTTTTTGTTTTGTTTTGTTTGTTTGTTTGTTTGGTTGGTTGGTTTGGTTTTGGCAACTGAACACAGGGCTTCATGCATGCTAGGTAAATGCTCTACCTAATCAAAGGCCCTCTTTCACATTTTAAAAATGTTGAGAAAAGGCCTAAGTTGCCAAAAACACCTCTGACTTTACTAAATAGCCCAGGGAGGCCTTCAACGTGAAATTCTCCTGCCTCAGCCTCTGCAGTAGCTGAGATTACAGGCTTGTGCCACCACCTCATATATATACATATATGTATATGTATGCATATATATATATGTACACACACACACACACACACACTTTTTTTTTAATTAGAAACCCATCCCTAGGTAGTTCCTACATCACTGGCTGCAGTATACACAACTACTGTGACTTTGTAAGAGTCTTGGGTCTTACTATCACCAACCATAACTGATGTGACTAACATGGCAACTTAGCAGATGTGCTCCAGAGCAGAAAGCAATTACCCTGGGGAAAGAGTGAGGGAAAACAGTGAGACCTGGAAGCCATTCCTGAAGGTACTGAGGACTAATTTAAAGGAATGAGATTAATGGCCACTAATTATCATTGTTCTGTCCTTTAAATGTAAAAAAAAAAAGTTGTCAGTTGTACTGGGACATGCCTTTAATCTCAGTACTCAGAAGGAAAAGAACATCAGATCTTTGTAAATTCAAGGCCATCCTGGTCTACATAGTATATACAGTGAGAGCTTGTCTCCACGAAAAGGCACAATTAAGGTTGGTGAGCTGACTCAGTGAGCAACAGCACATGACCTGGGTCGATCCCTGTGATGGTTTGTCTATGCTCAACCCAGGGAGTGGCACTATTAGAAGGTGTGGCCTTGCTAGAGTAGATGTGTCACTGTGGGTGTGGGCTTTAAGACCCTGGTCCTAGCTGCCTGGAAGCCAGTATTCTGCCAGCAGCCTTCAGATGAAGATGTAGAACTCTCAGCTCCTCCTGCACCATGCCTGCCTGGATGCTGTCATGCTCCTACCTTGATGATAAGGGACTGAACCTCTGAATCTGTAAGCCAGCCTCAGTTAAATGTCCTTACAAGAGCTGTCTCTTCACAGTGCTAAAACCCTAACTAACACAGCCCCATGACCACAGTGGAAGGAGCAAACTAGAAGGACCGCCGCAAGGTGCCTACCACCACACACTGCCTATGGCATGTGTGCTCCCATATAACATGCAAAATAAAATAAATTCCAATATCTCAATTGTATTTGCAATTTAAACTCTTAATAACTTTCCCCTTACATGTGTATGTGTGTGTGTGTGTGTGTGTGTGTGTGTGTGTGTATAATAGATGATAGAGATGTTAAATGCTTCATTTTAAAATTAAATAATTAAATTTATAGCAGAATGGAATGTATTCTACAAAATTCTCTGGTATTCTCTTTTTCAAATGCAAGTGAGAAGCTTTTTAACAACATTTATTTTTTGTCTAAACATGGTCTTTTTTCTCTAATTGTTTCCCTCTTACCACTAAGGCTGCTTTGGAAGAAGGCCGGTCTCCTAGACAACTGCAGCCTTCAAAGGCAAGAAGTCAGCAGTGGAGCTTGAGTTAGCAGGCTGGCTCCTAATTCCTGCTGTTCCCTGACCCACCGTGCAGTAAGGCCACCTACTTTTTTATCTTCAGGCTAGAGTGGTCACCAGCCTTTCTTGGCCTTTCATGATTCACTTTTAAAAAATAGCTCTTAAAATTTTGTAAACTTTATAAGTTAAAAAAATTCACACAGCAAAATGAACTAAACACAATGTCTACATGTGCCAAATAACTTCCATAGGGTTTGGATAGCTGTCCTGAAGAAACGGAGCCTCACGCAGGGCCTTATGCTTTCATTATCCAGTCTATTTTGATGCTCTCATACACCATCAAAAACAAATACTCCAGTAGAACTAGAGAAATCATCAGCTCTGTGTCTTCTTTCATAACTCCTGTCCTCATCCCCAGATACTATTACTACCACTGCCACTGCCACCTCCTCCTTTTCCTCTTCTCCTCCTCCTCCACATCCTCGTTTTCCTTCTTCTTCTTCCTCTTCTTTTTTCTCTTTTTCTTCCTCTTCTTCCTTTTCTTCTCTTCTTCCTCTTCTCTTTTCTATATGTTATTCTGTACCACTCGTGCCTTTGCTAACATATATATATATATATATATATATATATATATATATATACACATTATTGGTGAGATTCTGTATTTGTGCTTTTGTGTAACTAATTTTTTAAAAAAAGTTTTAATGAGTTATTTTACATGTATGATTGCCATAAACATGGAGGCTAGAAAAAGACACCAGGACCTCTGGTACTGGAGTTAAAGATGATTATGAGCCACCATGTTCTTAACCTTGGAACCATCTCTCCAACCCAGTATGATTCACTTTTTAAAGAACTGGATAGTTCTCCAAAAAGTCTCTAACTGGATGTTGCTCCATTTGATTCAGCCCAATGTTTCCTTATAATTAGATCCAGGCTACATTCATTTCTAGAAGAATTTCTATATAAGGTGTGCTGGCTAGTTTTATGTCAACTTGACTCAAACTAGAGTCATCTGAGAGGAGGGAACCTCATTTGAGAAAATGCCTCCATCAGATCTGGCTGTAGGTCATTTTCTTAATTAGTGATTGATTGATGGGGGGAGGGACCAGCCCATTGAAGGTGATGTTATCTTTGGGCTAGCAGTCCTGAGGTCTATAAGAAAGCAGGCTGAACAAGCCATGAGGAGCAAGCCAGTAAGCAGCGCCCTCCACAGCCTCTGCATCAGCACCTGCCTTGATGTTCCTGTCCTGGTTGGTTTTGGTGATGAACTGTTTTAGAGAGCTGTGACATGCTTTGGTCATGGTGCTTCATCACAGCAAGTGACCCTGACTGACACATGAGGAATGCTTAGTTCTTTGTCATTTACAGACATATGGCCTCTACCTGCCCCAGGCTGGTGTCATTAACTCTGATCACTGGCTTAAAGCCCTGCTGAGGATTCCTCACTGTCTATAGTTGCTATTTTCTTCCCTGATTAATAAGTAATTTGTGGGAAACATATCTAGAGAATATCTGAATATATTGTCCCTCCAAATCCCCCCTCTTCCTAACATCTGCTGAAGATTCATGTCTGATAAACTTTCACTGTATAACTACAAAACAATATTCTGACTCCATCATTTCTTCTATATGTATCTAATAATTAGTATTTTACTACAAATAAGACTCTTCTAGTTTACACAGTTATTCTACTACCAGGTATATGGATCCTTACTTTAGTTGGTAGATACCTTCAATTGGTTAAAAAGTGTTTTTCAAATGCAAGTGAGAAGAAACTAGAGATCGTACTAAAGTCACTAGAGTGTCAAAACTGACTCACTAAGCAAAAGTCAAACTGTTGCTGGGGTGGCTGCTTCCAGGTGACATCTCGGGAGCCTGAGGCTCTGCTGCAAGGACAACAGGCAGGCAGCCCTCAGACTGACTGAGAGGTCAGCTCCCAGCTGAGCGCTGCTGCTCATCAGACGTGATATCACACCCCAAACATTTACCCCAACAACCCATGTGTCTCTCCACAGCTAGCGAGACCAAGCGCTGGCAGACGCCAGAGGACATGATTTACAAATAGCAGGCAATGTTTGGAGCATTCTGCAAGAGCGGGCGGGCTCCAGTTTGGTTTTTTTTTTTTTTTTTTTTTGAATAAAATACAAATGATTTCATGCTTGGAGCTCACTGTGTCACTGGACAGCAGACAGTCCCTCCTATCAGAAATTAGGCTTGTTATATACAAACAGCAATAAGCTTGTGTGTATCTATTCTGTGGTCAGAGACCACACACCCAGAGCCTTTTTACAGCTTTGACAGTACTCTTAATACCACAAGGCAGGAGGAAGCACCAGTGGGCAGGCCACAAGCGTATGACATCAGGTCCTGCAATCCTGTGCAAGTGAGACCCAGCTCTGCCTCCAAAGAAGACACGTGGGTGGCATCTGCTTTCTGTGGACTCTTTTCTACACCATCCAAACATCCGCCCCCACCCCATGTGCAAATAAAAATGCAGCACCATTTGGTGTCATTTTAATGAAAAGAATTATTTTTCCAAACCCTTTGCAATCTGGGCATGCTATACACAATTGTAATCCTAGTAGTTGGGGCACTGAGATGGAAGAACTAAATGAAACCAGTCTCCGCTAGATAGCAAGATATTGCCTCGAGAAATACAATGTCTCCCAAAAACTCGAGAGTCATTATAACCTTGCACCAGGATCATTTGGAGGGAGGGTGTTAAACACTTACCAGGAAGAGTCTGGGGACACCAGCAGCCAGTCTGTCTGTCTTCAGATGCCACACCAGGGGCTGCGGGGAGTTAAGCAGGAACACAACAGGCTTATGGTGAGTGTGCACTGAGGCAATGGGGTTCAGATGCAAGGTAACCTAGGAAATGGACACAAAGCAGGAGAGTTCAGTGCTGGTTTCCCCAGACCATCCTGGGAAGCACAGGGCACTTCTTCACAACTCACGGCCAAAAGCGAGAAGACAATTCCACAAGGCTGAGCTAAATGCTGCTGAGCCCAGTCACTGTTTCACTACCTAGTGGCTGTGTGGCATGATCAGTCCAGTAATCCCAACTAACACATGGCTCACCTACTAAGACTAGAACAGAAGTAAACAGAACACTTTCTTTTACCCCAAACACAGAAATAAAACTACCTTCCCTCAGGGACTCCTTATCTTCAAGTCAGAAACCTCAGCTGATGTTATGTAACGGTATTTATGGGTGAATTTTTTTCATTCTGGGGGTCTGGGGACCCTTCACAGAAAGGACTTTCTTCTCTCCCAGGTTAACTTCCAATCTCTACAAAATAAGGTGAGCTCTGCCAAAAAAAAGTGCTGAAAGTCAAGAGAAGGGCTGGCAAGAGGAGCTAGCTGCCTTCCTCCTGCCAGCTACTCGCACAAAGGAGATTTCCAAAGAAACAAAGCCCAGAGATCAGATAGAATAAACTGTAGAATGTATAACACCTCTTGTCAAAAGAAAACAGAGGAACTGCTTGGTGGTGAGGAGCCCTTACTGCTCTTGCAGAGGACCTGAGTTTGGTTGCCAGCACCCATAGTTCTCAACTCCCTGTAGCTGCAGCTCCAGAGGACTCAGCGCCTCTTCTGGCTTCCGAGGGCTCTGCACACATCTGGGTCTATGCAATCACTGAGGCACAGCACAAAAGCTGGCCACTGGGATCATGAGAGATATCTGACTTTTATTCCAGGGTCAATCTAGAACCAGTATCATTTATTACAGTAACCGAGTTATGGATAAAGGAAGGCACTGAGCTTTTCTTATCTTTCAAAACCCATGCTTAGGGTAAATACCCTCTAAATGTTAATAGAATATATTCTCCATTTCTTGACGCCACAAGGCATATTATTCTACATATAGTTGTCACATGTGCATATAGTCATAGCACTTCTTAACTACCGAGTATGCCTGCCTTAGTTTCTGAAACAGACAAAAAGAAGCATCTAGAGTTGAATATTGTTGTCAGTATGTTGCAGGCAACCACATTATTGATTTACTGTAGCCAATCAGTAAATGAATATATAATCCCAAATATTAAAAAGAGACTGAAGAAATTGCTATGTGCAAAGGAGTTTAGCTAGCTAATTTGCAGCAAAATACAAAAATATAAGCCACACTGACTGTCAGGAGCTATGCCTGCACACAGGGCCATGTTTAGACTTGGGATCAGTGCGGCACCAAATCAAAGCACTAACTGAACTGTGCTGTCACCACAGCTACAGTGAAACAATGTGTCCCTTGTTCAGGCACACTCTGGAGTCACGGTCTTCATCTAGAAGGAAACAGATTGTTAAGCACTGGAAACAAGACACAATCTAAAGGTAGCACGGTGCATTCAGACTGCAGCAGCACAGCAGCAGCGCAGCACAGCACACAGCAGCAGCGTAGCACAGCAGCAGCGCAGCACAGCAGCAGCACAGCGCACCACACCACAGTGCAGCGCAACACACAGCACAGCACAGCACACAGCGCAGCGCAGCACAGCGCAGCGCAGCACAGCACACAGCACAGCGCAGCACACAGCACAGCACAGCGCAGTGCAGCACACAGCACAGCACACAGCGCAGCACACAGCGCAGCGCAGCACACCACACCACAGTGTGGCGCAGCATACAGTGCAGTGCAGCACAGCACAGCACAGCGCAGCACAGCACAGCACAGCACAGCACAGTGCAGCACACAGCACAGCGCAGCACAGCGCAGCGCAGTGCTCCCTGAACATAGAGGTATGTGACAGGGGGGACAGGAGACACAGCACCTGCCAACCACACAGCGTCACAGACTTCCACTAAAGCAAGTGGCAACAGAGGCTGTCCCTATCCCAGAGCACCATGTCACAGCCCAAAGAACAGCAGCTGTCCTCCCCAGGGCTGCTGACTCTTTTCCTGCTTTGTAGTCAGTCTGAAGACACAGGCTTCTTAAAGCTCTTAAATATGCAAAGGCTTTGCTCAATGTGTATAAAAATCAATAAATACATGTCTCAAAAGAACCAGAATATTTTTAAGCTTATGAAATGAAAAGATGTATGAAACAGATATTGATGCTTGGGTCCAAAGTTTCCCAGATGGTCTGAGTGTCGAGGCCTGGCTCAGACAATCAAGGGATGATTTCTAAGAAGCTTAGTTTGTAGTTTTCCTGGAAATGGCTTCTTCTTCAGTATGTGGCTGTGTCTGGCCAAGATGAATCTCTGCCTCTGGCACAGAGGTCCTAGGCAAAGCCCCAGAGCCATTTGGCAAAGGAGGATTCACACCATGGTTGAGAAATTAAAAAGAAAAATTGACAAGCACAAAGAGTTCCACGAGCTCAGGCTAACCCAATCCCCAGAGGCCTTTCTCTCCCTGTCTCCACTTGAGCAAACATGGCAGAAGGGAGCATACAGACAACATACAGATGGTATCAGAGCCCTCAGGATGTGAGGAGAGCAACCCAAACATCTTAAAGGACCCTGGGCTGAACTGCCCAACTTCTTCTAGTCTGAAAAACAGAAGGAAAAAAACAAAGGCAGATAAAGGAAAACTTACTTTAGGATCAGTTATAGCTTAGAAATGACAATAGTTACAAACCAGATACACACTTGCAATCTAGCACTCAGGAGGCTGAGGGAGGGGAGATCAAGAGTTCAAGCCACCCTGAAATAAAACAATCAGGTACAAGGTTTTATAGTTAGATTGCTCTTGGTAATAGTCTACAGCAAAGAGCTGAGGCAGACTGCAACAAAGAAACACCCCCCAGGGACATGTAACAAGGAGGATGTGACAGTCTCTAAGAAAGCCTAGCAGTGGTCTGAAGACTTCACCCTCCATCCTCTGTGCAATTCATACACAAAAGTACTCACAAAGCTTAGTCTTATGAGCTTCAAAAGTAATGGGGAGCCCAATGGAGGTGTGATGTGAGTTTAGCAGGAAGCCTCCCCCACACACAGGGATCTATGATTGGGCTTGATAATCTTTGGGAATCACCCAGCATTTGAGAACGCCTTGAAAGATGAACTCTCTCTTCATATGCACACACACACACAAAGCCACGGCACCTAAAATCTTGCAATGATGTGAGTGAAATGCACCTGGAACCCACAGAGAGGAAACCACTGGACAAGAGCAGAAAAATCCCAAGGGACTGGCAGAAACGGAAACAAGATGGCTTTATCCAACTAGATGCACAAGTCTGCCCTTAAGAGGTCATTCTTCCAGGGAAAACATTAGCAGGTGATAACTGGGGCTAGCGTCTAGGGTTCCCTGTTTTCTTCTCACTTCATGCTCATTCTTCGTGAAGCCAGCTGAGCTCCTGCTCTAGGCTCATGTGTGTCAGATTTCGTTAAGAGTCCATGATCCTGGTGACATGAGATAGTGCAGCCCTGTCAGCCACAAGGAGCCACAATGAGGTAGCTGGTCTCATCAGTTCTGGAACACGTGCCTACACTGAGGTCATCCATGCCCAAACTTATACGGACACTCAAGACAGATCTTTATCCTTCCTTGCAGAAACCACACAACTTCAAGGAGCCTGTTCGTGGAGAAGCCGTCTTCTCGTCTCCTGTTTGAGGAGGTGCCCTGACCCACTATCAGACAAGGCCAAAAACAACTGTCCTCTGAACCTTGTGGTAGGGAGAACTTCTCTATTCTGCCTCCTTTTCTTTTCTTTACTTCCTCTCACCTTTCTTCATTTGGGTGGGGTTAGGGTCAAACTATGGAGTCCAACTGGCCTTGAACTCAAACACAACAATCCTCCTGCCTCAACACCCTGAGAACTGAGATTTCTGATTTGTGATACCACACCCAGCTGGCTTCTCCACTTCTTAAATATTACACTTGATAAGAAAAAAACACTGTCCATATTTTTCAAATTCTCCAAGTAGTATGAAATGAACTATGTATTTACAGGTAAAAGACGAAATCTACTCTACGGAAAGATACCATAAAAATTGTCTTGAATTTACTGGAATTCATGTCTACATGCAGGATATTTCTTTGATAGAGATTTCAAAAGGTTTCTTATTAGTGAGACTCCATGGCCCACTCCTAGGGTTTGTTAAGACAAAGCAACAGTCGGCACAAGGCGTCTGTGTGGATCAGTGAAGCAGTGAAGTCATTTAAAACCCGCCCTGAGAGACTTCTGTTATCTAAAACCAAACCAGGTAATGTTCTGTACTTAGCTAATCAACAAATACTACATAGTTTTCAAGGGTCTTTTGGTCTGAGGAGTGATTACAATTGCCATACCTGTCTTCCGCCATGTGGGAATTGGTATAAAAAGATTCCCTTAAAACATTCTTGGAAGGGTAGAGTTTTGTTAAAAACAAACAAACAAACAAAAAAAAAACCAAAAACAAACTGTCCCTTAGAAACTTTTATACTGCTCTGAATGTCTTAGGAGCAATTAGTTGGTCCTGAATTCAAAGTTCCAAACTGCCAAGTGTCCCTACCCTTTCCCAGAGATTATAGGACCGTCATCTGGGAAGCACGGAAGCCAGAGCTCACAATGCATAGCTTTGTGATAACATCAAGCTTTCTCCCAGTGGCTTTGTCATCAGTGAATTCCCAAACTCACTCCTTCCCCCAACAACAAGATTCTCGATTCCCTGGGAGCGTCTTAAAATCATTTAATATAGTGACACAAAAGAAAAAAAACCTAAAAGTCTACAATCTGAAGCAGAAATAAGCCTGTCTTCTCTGTCCCGTGTTTTGAATGCCCTGGAAAAATACTAGGAACTAAATTTGGGGTTGGGGTAAGGAGCAAGAGTGAATATAAACAGAACAGTATTTATGAAACTATAGGTCGTGACCCTCTGAAGGGGTCCTGGGAGCTTCACACAGGGATCCCAGGGACCCTGGACCTCCCTTCACGGAGAAGCCCTCAACTATGGTAGAGAAAGGGCAGAGAAAGTGGAGACTCTTGGTGAAGGGATGTTCTGCTGTAAGAACACGTCTGGGTCCCTCGGCAGGCCACTAGTCACAGCAAATCCAAAGATACTTTTCCGTGTCCTTCAGTCTGAAGCATAGGTTGTGTAGACAGTGTACTGTCATTAATACACCAAGGTTGTATATTTAAGCCAAGGCTTCTGGCTCAAAGTACAGGACAGCCATGTCCTCAGATAGATGGTCTCCAGCCACAGGCTTCCCTATCCTCAGGCAGAGCTGGAAAGTTCCACAGGACACTACAGATGTTTGTCTCCTGTGTCAAGTTGTGAAATCCTCAGAGCACATCATTCAAGGGCAAAAATGAAACCATATTTAGCTCTGCAGCCTTGTCCCTAGCACAAGGCCAGACATCCAGGAAGAGATCAACACGTTTTTAAAAAATGAATACAAGGAACCATAAATAAATTTCATCAATAAAATTAATGAAATGTGAGTCCAATAATGGTCATGAGGTCATATTGTCTTGATTTTCCAGCCAAAAGAAGGGAGGCTCCTCATCTAGAGAACATTCCCCTATCAAGTACAACTTGAACATTAAAGCAGGGTCAAGAAAAACAAACAGATCTCAGCCACCAAAGCAAGTGCCAGGGACTGCTGGGCTATGCACTGGTCAACCGAGACAAATGTCCACGGCTACCCAGCCCAAATGATACAGCTACGGTACAATTCCTGCACTTAGGCTAAGGGAACATGGCAGACACGGAGGCCCAGGAGTCTTGAAGGACACAAAGATACTGCTGCCACCGTGGATGTTGCCAATCTCATTTTAATGGAGGGATTGATGCTGAGGGGTAATTTATCCAGTCCTGTGGCTGGAAAGTAGCAGTGTTGGATGCCTCAGTCTCTGCCCCTACCATCCCTTCTCCTTGGGCTGGAGGAAGACATGCAAGTTTTGGTGACCAAGTCAAACTGTTTTACTGTAGGAAAAGAATGAAAGAGAGGAGGCAGGGAGGGGCATCAAATACTAAGAAGTTCCAAGAGAACACTAAGAGGGGTTAAAAGGGATCCTCGACAGGGTGGGCCACAGCCCCAGCCAAGGCAGCGAGAGGGCTTGACAGAGAATCCTCCTCCACTGACACTGAAAATCTTTCCTAGCCCTCACAGTTGTCCCCAGTGAATGCCCCATGGGATGCTGGAAGGAGCATTTCAAATCCAAGTCAATCAGGTGTGTCTCCGATCTTCTGCTCTTAAAATCGTAAACCCAAGAAGGATGAGCATCTTAAGAACACAAGGCTCTGTCCGTCTGCAGGAGTACATTCTCCTCTAGGTCTCTATGAGCCACAGGGGTAGTGGAGACCAACCACCAAGCTGCAGGCCCAGCTGATACAGGGAAGAGACTCCATTACTCCTCAGGGAAACTCATTCTGGTCATAGGAAAACCTTGAGGACTCCAGGTTTTGGTTTCCCTTGAAAATGTAACAAAAACAATTCCTGGTCTGGGAGGGCAATCTCATTAAGTCAGGTTACGGGCTTCAGAAACTGCCTTAGAGGAACTTGAGTTTGCTGTCCCGTGGCCTTTTTTGACACAGGGAGAATAAGTAACTTAGATTCAAAGCGGGGAATTTGTTCATCTGTTGGGCAGCATCTTCCTACCACACATCACCTTCCAAATACCTCAACTTCCTTTCAGAAGAGTGAAATTGTAAGTGCTCTTCACTCTGAAGGGCTATTGGGGCGTGACTGCTGTCTTAGTTGGGGTTTCTACTGCTTAGATGAAAGACCACAACCAAGTCAAGTTGGGGAGGAAAGGGCTTACTAGGCTTACGCTTTTACATTGGTAGTTTATCACTGACAGAAGCAAGGACAGGAACTCAAACAGGGCAGGAGGAGCTGAGGCAGAGGACATGGAGAGACTTTGCTCCCCATGGCTTGCTCAGCCTGCTTTCTTATAGAATCCAGGACCACTAGCCCAGGGGTTGGGCCCTGCCCCATCAATCACTAATTAAGAAAATGCTGGGGCTGGAGAGATGGCTCAGCAGTTAAGAGCACTGACTAGTTTTCCAGAGGTCCCAAGTTCAAATCCCAGCAACCACATGGTGGCTAACAACCATTTGTAATGGGATCCGATGCCCTCTTCTGATATGTGTGAATACAACAACAGTGTACTCATATACACAAATAATTCTAAA
This sequence comes from Montemys delectorum, assembly GCA_019843815.1. Taxonomy (NCBI): domain Eukaryota; kingdom Metazoa; phylum Chordata; class Mammalia; order Rodentia; family Muridae; genus Montemys; species Montemys delectorum. Next base: position 47,594 of record JADRCD010179644.1, read on the forward strand.
AGAAAGAAACAAGGAAACAAACAAAGAAAGAGAGAAAGAAAGAAACTTCAGTGTATTCATATAAAAAGTAAAAAAAGTACGGTGTACTCATAAATAAATAATTCTAAAAGAAAGAAACAAAGAAACAAAGAAAGAGAGAAAGAAAGAAAATGCCCTATGTGTCTGTCCACTGCCTGATCTTGTGGTGGCATTTTCTCAATCAATACTTTCTCCTCAGATGGCTACAGCTTGTGTCAAGTTGACGTAAATGCAGCCAGTGCTCCTGTGAAGTGCTCCCCAAGGGCTCACGTGTCTGAACAGTCACCCCAGGTAGGAGTAAAGTTTCAGAATGTTATAGAAACTTTGGGAGGTAAATAGAGCCTTGTTGGAGTGGGCAACTAGGCGTGGACATAGAGAGTTCACAGCCTGGCCCCACTTCCTGTCTGTTCTTTGTTCCAACCACTGCACACTTCTGCCACTATGAACTGTCCATACCCAAACTGTGAGCCAATTTCTTCCCTTATATTATTTCTCATCCAGTATCTGTTCAGAGCAACTGCAAAGTTTACTAATAAAAACAGCCTGACACATGACAGAGCAAATTCAATATGCAGGAAACACTGGAGTTCATGACTTTTAACTAAGTCCTGAACAGACCTGGACCCAGCTCCAAGGCTCTGTGGTTCACTGTGTCCCAGCATGTCTGGGAAAGCATGGGTCCTGAGTTCAGGAAAAGACCCTGCCTCAAACAAGTAAGGAGAGATTGATAGACAAGAATGCTTCTTCTGGCATGTGTACACACAAAGAGAGATACACTTACTCACATACTTACTCACAGACACACACACTCACACAGACACAGACATATACACTCACACATACACAGACATACACACTCACACATACACAGACATATACACTCACATACTCACAGACACACACACTCACACAGACACAGACATACACACTCACACACATAGACACATACACTCACACATACACAGACATACACACTCACATACACAGACATACACACTCACACATACACAGACATACACACTCACACATACACAGACATACACACTCACATACTTACTTACAGACACATACACTCACACATACACAGACATATACACTCACACATACACAGACATACACACTCACACATACACAGACATACACACTCACACATACACAGACATACACACTCACATACATATACTCACATATTCACACACAGAAATACATACACACACTCATACAATACACTCACATACTTACACACAGACACACTCACACACAGACACATACACACACATACACTCACATGCTTACAGACAAACACACACACAGGCTCACTCACACAGAGACACACACACTCACACACAATCATACACACACTCACACACATATGCACACACACTCATACACACACACATCCCACAATCTCAATACTTACAAATGACTTAAAAGAAGAAAAAAGTAAAGAAAAGAATAAGCAAAAGCTCCCCAGGGGAAGCTGACAGAATGGACGTTTCTTTACAGGCAAATCCAAAGTGAAGGTGGTGGAGGGACTAGAAAAGACCTTAACTTCAGAATTAAAAGTGTAAATTAAACACAAACCATTTGATTTTCAAGTTATATGACTAAAATAAGATATTCATTTTCAAGCAACAAAAATATAGTAGGCCTGACAAATCCATGCGTATACTTGGCCAATTTAAACCTTAGTGTGCAAGCCATACTATCAGGATCTGTAAAGGTGACAGTGAAATAACGTCAATTATCTTTCAAGCAAATAAGCAGAATACTTTTTCCCCTAGTTGACAAAGAATGTAAGGTTCTAATTAACTTTTTCCAATGCTATGCCAAACTTTTATTTTTATATATGTTAAATTTTCATATTTAAAATAAGCTTCAGAGGTTTTTTTGCTATTCTCCTAACTAAAAAAATATTTTTAAGTACTTCAACTTTTAAATAATTTTTAAATTTGCATATAAGATACCAGACACTACTGTGGCATTTTTTAAAAAGTGTGTTTTATAAAATGAGCTGACATCTTTCATATTCTCAGTGTGATAAACATGGGAGGTTTATTTGACAGACAGACTAAAGTTATGTGCCTATGTACAGATTCTGAAACTATTTTGAAGGTTTTTCCATACAATGAGATAAGGTCCACACTACTCTTTCATAATGTGTCTAAGGATTTCTAATTTTAGCAAATACTGGGTAGTCCTAGAAATGCCTAGATCGTACTCCTTGAGCTGTTTTAGGATTCAGTCAGATCCCAAGCGTTTACATTGGTAGCTGCTGGTCTTCTCATTGTCAACCAAACTAATATGTGATTCTGCCTCTAATTAATCCTTTGAAAATAACACTAAGAAGCAGAAATCAGAGCCCAGACAGGAAAAGAAAAAAAAAAAGAGAGAATAAAGCTTGCATCACAAACATTTAGACTTTGATTATAAATTTAAATGCCACAGTTAACAGGGTTTTATAGAAGCAATTCAAAATTCTCTTTATGTGATCTTCAGATCTAAAAGGTTAGATTCATAATACAAAAATTCCCCTATTAAAATAATTAAAATATTCAAAATTTAATTTGAAATAATTAGTATTGCCCATGCAATGCATTATTACTTAGTCATAGAAAGAGAAGATGTATAGACATTTGATACAACATGGACGGGCTCCAGAAACATCCTGTGAAGCCAAACATGCCAGACAGACACTGCTGCAAAATGGTATGTTTATGTTCTAACAAAGGAGTCCATGAAAGCAGAAAACAGATCGGGAGTTGTCAACTCTAGGGAATAGAGCAGTGAGGGGTTACTGGCATGGGGCTCTTTTTGATGATCACCCTAGTTGCACAACACTTTAAATATACAAACATCACTGAACTGCACACTTCAAAATGACTAAAATGCCTGTATTAATCAGGGTTCTCCAGAGAAACATAAACATCTCATAGAGAAGACCTCAGTCACAGGCTGTGATGGAAACCGCACTTGTAGAAGCTGTTCCTCTCCTCCCCTCTCCTCTCCTCTCCTCTCCTCTCCTCTCCTCTCCTCTCCTCTCCTCTCTTCCCTTCCCCTCCCCTCCCCTCCCCTCCCCTCC
>JADRCD010179649.1:0-21034 GCA_019843815.1 Montemys delectorum
CCCCCCCCCCCATTTCACCCCACTTTACATCGAGGTGAACAAGGACACAGAGCAGTGAAGTCCACAGGGGAATGTGGCTGTTCCAAGAAGCAGCCATACTGACACCGTTTGGGGACTTGTTAGACACACAGTCCCTTGGGCTCCACTCACAGCCACAGAAATGAGTCTGATTTAAGCAAGATTCCAGCTGATTTTCCTGCCCATCCAAAATGGAGTCACACCCTCAGATGGGCTTTGAGAAAGCCCCCTGGAGGGGCCGTGGTTGGTTGGAAGGAAAGGTCAGATGTGAGCTCAGCAGTCAGGAGTGGGCAGCAGGCAGGTCATCTGATGTTCAAACTGATGTCCCCAGGCATGTGGCAGTGAGCACTGCAGTGGTGACCCAACAGTTGGTGTCTAAGCCCAGCCGGGAGACCCCCAGGGCAAGGCCCTGCCGAGTTAGCACCGCAGATCGGAAGGTTCGCAAAGGCATCATGGCTCACAGCTTGGAGGACCTCCTGGGCAAGGTAAGAGGTCTGCCTGTACTCTGCATCGGCTCTCCCCAGGCCTTGGCTGAGAGTTGACGCTGCCAGAGGCTTCCGTCTTCCAGGCCTGAGATGGCAGGGTGCGCATGCGCGTGTGTTGTGGCCAGGTGGTATTTGAGCCAGGTATGTTGTGTCATGCCTGAGAGCCCAGGACTTGGGAGACACACACACATACACACCAACACCCCTTTCACTTACACACAGTAAAACTGCACAAAACCTAAAAACAACCTTCCAGAAGTGTCAGGAGTTGAGGAAACGCGATTTCAGTGCTTCTGGTCTGCATCTCCTACCTGCCCCAACACAAATTTTCCTGCATCTGTCTCTCAAGCTGCAACTTCCAGGAAAGCCTTTGGAAAATCAGTACTCCCCCATTAGTGGAAACCCAGCGCTGCCAGCTCCGGTAGTAGAAGCATACTGTACAGAGCGCAGGACCCTGTTCCCATCATTCCTCTCCCTGCCCCTCCTCCAGCCCCTTCTAATTTTGCTTCTATTTGTTGTGTCGCCTCAGGCCTCTCTGACCCGTTAATATCAGCTGCATGGAGCTGGAACCCTTACATCAGCGGGTCCAGGTGCTCCACACAAGTCAAACACTTGAAGTAGGTTTTTTTAGTTGTCAGAGTCAATTTAGCATGCAGAGAGCATACCTGACCACCGTCAAGGCAAGGTTTCAATCTCATTCATGCAAATTAACTCTGCACTTCCTAGGAATGGGTTTGTCATCTCCTATATGATCTGTGGCTGAGTACGCATTGAATCAAAAAGACTGGCTCACTCTTTGCTCTGAGCTCTGGGGACTACTCCCATCATTAGGGTCTTCTTTTTTTTATTTAATATGTTTTTATTTAAAGTATAAAATTTGTTTTATTTTTTATTTTTATTTTTTAAAAGATTTATTTAGACAGTCAAGGCTACACAGAGAAACCCTGTCTCAAAAAAAAAAAACCTAAAAGATTTATTTATTTATTTATTTATGTGAGTACACTGTAGCTGTACAGACGGTTGTGAGCCTTCATGTGGTTGCTGGGAATTGAATTTTTAGAACCTCTGTTTGCTCTGGTCAACCCCTCTCACTCAGTCCCTGGTTGCTCCAGCCCAAAGATTTATTTATTATTATATCTAAGTACACTGTAGCTGTCTTCAGATGTACCAGAAGAGGGCATCAAGCTCATTAAGGAGAGTGGTGAGCCATCATGATCATGTAGTTGCTGGGATTTGAACTCATGACCTTCAGAAGAGCAGTCAATGCTCTTAACCGCTGAGCTATCTTTCCAGCCAGGGTCTTCTTATCATATCCCCTTTACACCTCTATCCCCTACCCCCAGAGACTGGATCATGGCTAAGGCTGGGGATTTTCCTTTTCAGTGGGCACCTTAAGAAGTTTTAAGAAAGCCTTAGAGTTGTAGAATTTGAGACCTCCTAGTCAGGGTTCCATTGCCAGGGGACACAGGGAGCCATGGGGTACTCTATCTCTGTAACACAGACAGGTCAGAAGGGACTCTTACTGCCAGGGTTTGGAGGATGTCAGCCCTCTGGACTTTGATTCCATGTTTGGCAGCACAAAGGTGTGGACAGAGTGGAGGGGAGAGCATTGAAGATGTGGTTGCCACGTAACTGTGTAACTACATCATTCCAAAGGTCTTACACATCTGCTCCTGGGATGTTAATTAGCATGGGTGACATAGGAACCTGGCCGGAAGGTTAAATCAGCAGTGCTCTCTGCATGCTACTGCAGGAGTTTACATTTTATTTTTTAATGATTATCTACTTGTTTTGTGTGTATATGTGTGTTGCACACATGAACACTTGCATGTCACAGGTCACAGGTAGACACTGGAACACGGGAATTGGTTTTCACTTCCCATCCTGTGGGTCCTGGGATTGAATTCAGGGCAGCAAGCTTGGCTGTAAGCACCTGTACCTGCTGAGCCTTCTCACTGAAACTTAAGTTCCATTTGCTTATTTAAGTTAGTTTCTTGATTTGCCTTTAGGCAGTTAGGCAAGGCTTCAGTCTTTAGATCAGGCTTCCTTGGAGCTCACTATGTAGTCCAGGCTAGAGTTTCCAGTATTCCACCTTGCATCAGGTTTCCAAGATTATAGGCATGAGCTGCCAGTACCATCTAGAGGATGTTTTTATTGTTGCTTGTCTGTTTGTTTGAGATAGGATTCCATGAAGTTGGACTCAAACTCACTATGTAGCTGACATGTGACTTTTCATCCTGCTGCCTTCTACCTCCTGAGTTCTGGAGTGATAGGCCTGTGCTACTGCCTGGTTCATGGGATGTTGGGATGCTGGGATGCTGGGATGCTGGGTGAAATCACCCAGGGCTTTGTTCATCCTGAGCAGGCACTCTACACACACACACACACACACACACACACACACACACACACACAGAGAGAGAGAGAGAGAGAGAGAGAGAGAGAGAGAGAGAGAGACAAAACAGAGACAGAGAGATCGAGAGAGAATGAGAAAGAGAGAGAGAACAAGTGTGGAAGATTTTTAAAAAAACTAATATGAAGCAAATCAAACTAACAAAATCTATAAGAAGCATACAGTGGGGAGCATAAAACATGGGCTGTAAAAAATAAATTAATTTAAAAAATAAAATAATAAAAAAAAAGAAAGCCGGGCAGTGGTGGCGCACGCCTTTAATCCCAGCACTTGGGAGGCAGAGGCAGGCGGATTTTTGAGTTTGAGGCCAGCCTGGTCTACAGAGTGAGTTCCAGGACAGCCAGGGCTACACAGAGAAACCCTGTCTCGAAAAACCAAAAACAAAAAACCAAAAAGAGTGATAGTTATAAAAAAAAAGCACACAAAACATTAGCTAGAATGTTAGAAAATAAATAGCTAACCTGCTGCCATGACTTCTGGATACTTCCCTTGTCTATATAAGAGGATATTCTCCTGCATGTTCATTGGCCCTCGAAATGAGGAACCAATGTAACATCAGCAAAGTTCATCTTGAGACCCCACTGCAGCATTTCTGGTTGTCCCCCAAATATAAAATCTGGACAGTTTTATATTTAAAGTCACTAGTGTATGTGTGTGCATGGTTAAGCATGAGTACCACCTGCCTGTGCCGCAGGGTACATGTGGAGGTCAGAGGGCAATTTTCGGGAGTCAGTTCTCTACTTCTACTGTGGGCTCCAGGTATTGAACTCAAATGTTAAAGTTTGCCTTGCAAGCACCCTTCCCCGCTGAGCCATCTAGCTAGCTTTTAAAGATGGCAAGACAGTTATTTTATTTCCTGTCCTTCAGTTTTGAATGGCCTGCTTCCTCAGTTCATGCTCTATAGCTTTGGCAAGAAGATTATAAGTAAGTTGTTGGGGTAAAGCAATGGCTCAGTGGTTAAAAGCAAGAGCTGCTCTTTCAGAGGGCACAGGTTCAATTCCCACCCCTGACATGGCCTAGTTTCAGAGGACCTGACGCCCTTATCTGTCCTTCAAGGTCACCCCATGCATGTGAAAACACAGACATACATGCAGGCAAAACACTAATACAGATAAAATAAATCTCTAAGAAATATTTTTTTTTGAGACAGGGTTTCTCTGTGTAGCCCTGGCTGTCCTGGAACTCACTCTGTAGACCAGGCTAGCCTTGAACTCAGAAATCCTCCTGCCTCTGCCTCCTAAGTGCTGGGGTTAAAGGCGTGCGCCACCGCTGCCCTGCGAAAAACAAAGTTTTTAAAGGTCAGGAGGGCTGGGCTGAACTAAAAGCTGACCAGAGCATAACCTATAAGAACAAGATTAGATGTTCTACTCCTCCCTGTACTGGGGTCCAAGAACATCCTGACCATTCCAGGGGTCTTGCAGGTACAGGAGTTAGGTGAGGAGGCAAATATAGCCAAGAGCAGCTCCCTTGAGCAAGCCAACCAATGCCTGAAGAGATCCTTTGTTTGATACTGCACCAATCAGAATAAGCCAACTAGCCCTGTTGCCTCTGTAAAGAGATGTGTGCTTTCTGAGTTCTTGGTTGCCTTTTCCTACTTGGATGAGCAACCCCACGTGCATCGGCCACGCACGTTGGATCAATAAACCTCATGTTATTGCAACGGTCCGTTGTCAAGCTGTGATCTGTGGTAGCACGTCCAAGCTAAGACTCTCTGAGGGTCTCACAGGGTCTTACAGCAGCACCTGCCTGTGCTACGTGGTGAGGTCTGGGCCAACCTAAGCTCCTTAGTAGGACCCAGTTCCCTTGATCCTTCTCTGGCAGCTGGGTGCTTTGTCATAAGCCTTTGCTCCTCGGCACTGCAGCTCCATAGGGTTGGCAGAAAAGTCACTAAAATTTTTCAAGGTCCAGGACATCTTGAAGCTTAAAGACAAGCCCTTCTCCTTGGTACTGGAGGAAGACGGCACGATCGTGGAGACAGAAGAATACTTCCAAGCCCTAGCAAGAGACACCATGTTCATGGTCCTGCAGAAGGGGCAGAAGTGGAAGCCCCCATCAGAACAGGTACCTGGCCTCCCAGGGCAGGGGTGAATGTGGAGAGCTTGGGAGGGGCTCTGGAGGCGAGCTTACAAGGGCTGGTCTTGCAGCGCAAGAAGAGAGCCCAGCTAGCCCTTTCCCAGAAGGCAACGAAAAAGATCGACGTGGCCCGGGTAACCTTCGACCTGTACAAGCTGAACCCTCAGGACTTCATCGGCTGCCTAAACGTGAAGGCGACCCTCTATGACACATACTCGCTTTCCTATGACCTGCACTGCTACAAGGCCAAGCGCATCGTGAAGTGAGTGGGTTGGGACAGACAGGGACCAGGAGGGAGAAACAAAGGGCCCCACCTGTCTGCACAAAGCAAAACTCTCAGGGGCTGAGTGGACACTTTGGCTAACAAAGAATGACAGTCACACCTGTGCAGGGATCGAAGTGACTTGATTTGCATTAGGGTGTGTACGGTGGAGGTGGGGGGAACTCGGTGGTGAGGGTGGTGTCATTTTAAGGTTTCTTTCTAGTATAGCAAATTACATACCCCCCTCTCCCATTCCCCAAAAGTAATTTTTCCATAGTAGCTGACTGAGGAACTTTCTTGTGTGTGCTGAGGATAGAGCCCAGGGCCTCAGGATTACTAAGCACACACTCATATCCTGAGCTATTTCCACAGCTAATCATTTTTTAAAGGGAAACCATAACTATAATCCCAGTACTTTGGAAGATCAGGAGTTCAAGGGAAGTCTGGGTCAGATAAGGCCTTGCCTCAAAACCAAACTGAACCAACACACCACAAAACAAACACCAGTGGAGAGATGGCTCGGCCCTTAAGAGTTCCCAGCACTTATGTCAGGCAGCTCACAACTGCTCATAACCGCGTTTCTGCAGCTCCAAGGGATCTGTTGCTCTCTTCTGGTCTCTATAGGCACTGCACTCAGATGCACACAAAATAAAAGGCAATGTCAAGCTGTGGTCAGCTGAGTGACTTTAGTGGCATCAATGTGATTTTTAAAAAGTGCTAAGGGCCAAGAAGTGTAATGCATGCCTTTAATCCTTGCATTCAGGAGGCAGAGTCAGGTGAATTTCTGTGAGTTCTATACTAGCTTAGTCTATAAATTAAATTCCAGGTCATTTAGGGCTACACAGTGAGAACCTATCTCAAAAAAATTTTGCTAGCTGGGCGGTGGTGGCGCATGCCTTTAATCCCAGCACTTGGGAGGCAAAGGCAGGCAGATTTCTGAGTTTGAGGCCAGCCTGGTCTACAGAGTGAGTTTCAGGACAGCCAGGGCTACACAGAGAAACCCCGTCTCGAAGAAACAAAAAACAAAAAAACAGAACAAAAAAAAAATTGTGCTAAAATCTGCACATCCTAAAATGTTCTGTTGCAGCCACTTTAAGTGTCTCACCCAGCAGCGTGAAGTAGCTGACCATTTGCGCAAGCCTTGTCTTCCTTCCCAGAACCTTGGCCCCAGGCAGCAGAAGCTGTACACAGTAAATAACAGTTCTCAGTCCTCTCCCAAGACCTTGCTAACCTTTATTCTACTTTCCGTTCCTCTGTTGATCTATCCTAGATACCTCATAGATACAGGACCAAAAAGGGTTTCTCTGTTCACGACTGGCTTTTCCCACAACAATCCTGTTTTCAAGGTTCACCCCTTGGTAAAATATGCCAGATTTTCATTCCTTTTAAAGACTGGTCAGCTATATGTAAAGCCTCAGTTCTCCAGTTTGAGAAATAACTTTGAAGGCACTGCATTAAAATATATGTAAAGTCAGACCTTGGGGCACAGGCCTATAATGCCAGCAACTCAGGAGGGTGAGACAAGAAGACAGCAAGTTAGAGGCTTGCCCAGGTTGTAGAGTGAGTTCAAGGCTAACCTGGGCAACTTAGTAAGATGTTGTCTCAAAATAAGAAAGTAAGAAAAAAGTGGAAGGCCGGGTGGTGGTGGCACACGCCTTTAATCCCAGCACTTGAGAGGCAGAGGCAGGTGGATTTCTGAGTGTGAGGCCAGCCTGGTCTACAGAGTGAGTTCCAGGACAGCCAGGGAGTGGGTCCCTAAGGTTCTGTGTCTAGTTCCCCAGTGCTGCAAACACACACACACACACACACACACACACGCACACGCACACGCACACGCACACGCACGCACACGCACACACACATACACTTCAATACTGAGGATTAAATCCAGGGTTTTATATATGCCAGACAAGCACGATGACACTGAATTACACTTCTAGCCCTAATCTATTTTTTCTTTCTCAGGATAGGGTTTCTCTGTGTAGCCCTGGATGTCCTGAAACTCAGTCTGTAGACCAGGCTGGCCTCAAACTCAAAGATCTGCCTGCCTCTGCCTCCCGAGTGTTAGGATTAAAGGCGTGGCCACCGCTGCCCGGCAAATATTTTAGTTTTGATGTGTCTATGTGTCTGTAGAAGAGTATGTGCATGTGACTAGAGACGCACGCCAAGACCACAGGTGTCTGATGCTGGTGCCATAGGTGGCTGGGATCCTCCTGTCCCAGATCCTGGGGACCTAACTTGAATCCTCTACAAAAGCAGTCCATGCTTTTAACATCAAACCAGCTCTCTAGTCCCTACAAAGTTTTATGTGAGCTGCTTATGGTTCTAAGTGTATTTCTACTCCCCTCGGACCCACCAAGAACATAAATCCACATAGTGAGTGAAAGTTAATAGAACTTAATTAAAAAAAAACATTAATTTAATGGCTATATATGTATGTGTATGTGTGCCTGTCTTATACCTGCCATAGCACAAGACAGGTAATCTCTCTCTATATAATAATTACATTAATTTTATTTATGTGTGTGTGTGTGTGTGTGTGGGTCTGAGCTCAATGGCCCAGAGTGTGACCATTCCATATGGCCTGAGTGTGGCCATAAGAGGGTGACTTTTGAAAGGCAGTTTTTTTCTTCCACCATGAGGGTCCCTGAGATGGATCACTGTGGTTGGCAGCCGTAGGCACCTTTACTCACCGAGCCCTCTTGATGGTCCTGAGAAGACAAGTTTAACCCGAGGCAGGAGTATTTATTTTTCTCCTGTTTCCTCTTCCTTATTGCTCTTCAGGCCAGCCACCGCTAGTGGCCCTCACCCAGCCTTGTAAACAGCTGTGGAAGAACCTGCCTTCAGTCAGCTGCTCTCAGCTACATTTCCTGTCTTCTATACGCCAGACCACATGCTGATCTCAAACTCATAACCCAATTTTTACATGCCAAGAAGCTGGGCTCAGAACCAGAGCAGTTTAAAGTTTTTTTTTTTTTTTTTTCCTATGAGACAGGGTCCCCTTGTGGCTCAGGCTGGCCTCACTTTTGCTATGTAGCCAAGGATGGTTTTGAACTTCTGACCCACCTGCTTCTACCTCAGTAGTGCTGGAGGCCTAGGTTTACAGCCTTGTATTACCACACTGGGTTACTGCAGTGCTGGGTTCAAATCTGGGTCTTTTTTTTTTTTTTTTTTTTTTTTGGCTTTTTGAGACAGGGTTTCTCTGTGTAGCCCTGGCTGTCCAGGAACTCACTCTGTAGACCAGGCTGGCCTCAAACTCCAAACCCAGTTCTTAATGTGTGAAAGGCAAGCACTCTACTAAATGAGCTACATCTCTAGTCCTTAGACATAATAGTTTTAAAAACAGACACACAAACCAGTCTGACTTAGTACTCAGCCCTATCTGGTTCAAGTTCTAGTCTTAGTATATGGTAATATTAGGCATAGGAGCCTTGTGGCTAGCATTCTGAAAAGGGACCTGGAAAGACTATAAAGTCCAGGACATCGTGTCACAAAGGGCAGGGTGTGTTGTGTAAGTTAATCTGGCTGGTCCAGAGGGGTTTAAAATACACAGGGCCCAGGAAATAGCTCTGTGGCAGATAAGCTGCTTTTGTTTGAGTAAAGTCTCGGGTTTCATTTCCAGCACCAAAAAAAAAAAAAAAGAAAAAAAAAGAAAAGAAAAGAAAAGAAAAAAAAAAACCAAATTATTGCAAGAAAATAAAAAGCCTGGTGTGGTGGCACATGCCTCAGGTTCAAGGCCAGCCTGGTCTATAGAGGGATAGCCAGGGTACACGTACACTGATAAACTCTGTTTCAAAAAAGAAAAAAAAAATAGAAAAGAAAAAGAAAAGGGTTTGTTTTGAGAACTCGAGTTAAGCACAGGGAAAAGCAAGGATCCTGAAAAGCAGGCACATGGGGAGGGGCGGGGCTGTGTGGGGGAGGACCGCTGGAGCCTGGCCCCACTTCCTGTCTGTACTAGGAAGCGGTTCCCCCTCGCCCATGACACTTAGATCTCCCTACAGGGGAGAGCTAACTTAAGCCCTGCATGGTAGGAGTGTCTGTAAACCTAGCACTTGGGAGGCCTCAGCAAGATTACTGACTCTAAGGCTAACTAAACTATATTTCCAAATTTTATGCCAGGGGCCGGAGCGATGGCTCAGCGGATAAGAGCACTCACTGACTGCTCTTCCAGTAGTTCAATTCCCAGTAATCACATGGTGTCTCACAACCATCTGTAAAGGGATCTGATGCCGTCTTCTGGCGTGTCTGGAAACAGCTACAGTGTACTCATGAATAAAATAAATTAAAAAAAAAAAAAAAAGCCAAATCAAAAAACAAACCTAAACCAAAAAAACTTGTTTATGTGATGGCACATAGCTGTAACAGCATTCAGGAAGCTGAGGCAGGAGGATTACTGTGAGTTCAAAGCCAGTCTGGCCTTTGAACATAATGAGTTTGGAGCTAGCCTTAGCTATATAGCGTGAGACTATATCTCAAAGAGAAAAATGAAAAAGAAAAAGAAAGAAAGGAAGGAAGGAAGAAAGAGAGAAGGAAAGAAAGAAAGGAAGGAAGGAAGGACTAACTTGCACTTGCTTCAAGCCAGCATTAAAAAAATGGAGAAAATATTTGGGGAGAGAGAGTGGGCGTATTCTCTCTGTTTGATCTGAATGCCCTTGCTGTCTCCCAGGGAGATGCTCCGCTGGACCCTCTTCAGCATGCAGGCCACAGGCCACATGCTGCTTGGCACCTCCAGTTACATGCAGCAGTTCCTGGATGCCACTGAGGAAGAACAGCCTACCAAGGCCAAGCCCTCGCTCCTCCCTGCCTGTCTGAAGATGCTGCAATGAAGGCCCAAGTCCTTAGAGGCCTTCCTCAGCTCTGCTAGCCGCACCCACAAGCCTGACAGACAGCCGGAGAGCTTCTCACCAGCCTGCACCTCTCTCCCAGCACAGCACCAAGGAAATTGCAGGAAGGGCTGGTCCCAGGACGACTTCCTGGCCCGGCTCCAGGTCCTTCCTTTCTGTCTCCGGTAGCTTAGAGGACCAACACTTGCTCCTGGCAGGCACAAAGTCTGTCCCTGTGTCCCCATGTGCCATCCTACGTGCCACTCCTCTGGTGCTCCCCACTGTCCTGGCTGCCCACACTCATCATACAACCGACATTGCTATAGTGGCTTCCATCCTACCTTGGCCCCAGTCAAGGCAACAAAACAAGCAACGTGCCACAGGGCCGGCTATGTCTATGGTTTTGGTACCAGAGCAGTTATCGCTCTGTAGTAGAAGAGAGGGGAAACCTCGGGGGTCCTCTCACCTGGGACTGATTCTTCCCTCCTAGGCCCCCAGCTGCACATGATCATGAGGTGTGCAAGAGGGTGTTATAGGTGGAGGGATGCAGATTGAGGGGGGGCGGTTCCTCAACTGTGCCAGGGAGGGACCTTTAGGGAACTCGGATGATTCTGAGTCACCCAGCCTGCTCCTGTAGTAACCTAATAAGCTCATAGATTCACCAAGCTGGACTTGGATGGAACCGTAGCTTTGCCCGTCATTGCCGCCCTTGCTGGGCTGAATGGACACAGTGCATGTTCTTCTGGGAAAGTCACACAACTGCCTCTCTTGTTCTCATTCTCCACTAATGAATGAATGGTATTAGAGTCTGCAGTAAACTACGCTGACACCTCATTGATGCCTGCGTTCTCTTTGTGTAGAACCATTTGCCAAGATGTACAGGAGAGAGCATTTCCAGGAGACAGCATTTATCATTACTGGTGCGTGTACGTGCAGGTGTGTGCATGCCTCCGTGCATGTATGTGTGTGCGTGTGCATGCACAATGGTATGCCAGTATCATGGTGTAGGTAATGGAGGGTCAGAAGACACCTTTTTTCCACTGTGCGTTCCCAGGATTGAACTCAGGTTGGCAGACTTGCATAGCTTTTATGTGCTGAGCTTTTCCTGTGGCCCTGTATGTTCTTTTAGATGCAGTCTCATATATCCCAGACTGACTTCACATTTGTTCTGCAGTGAAGGACCCTGAACTCTTGCTTCCACCTCCTAAGTGATAGAATTACAGGTGTGAACCATCACAGTCAACTCATGTGGCACTGTGGATTGCAGGCAGGGCCGCCAGCATGCCAGGCAAAGGCTCTACCGACTGGGCTACATCCCCAGCCCCACTCCTTTTTAATATAGAAGGTCTGACATTGTTGAGACTCAACGCAAGAAATTACTAACTAACTAACTAACTAACTAACTAACTACATGTATGTTAGAATAAGAATCTGTAGTTGGTTTTTGAAGCCTGCCACATTTGCTATTTGGGCAGACCATGGAATTCACGTATGTGTCCATTTCCAAATGTAATTTGCCTGTCAGGTAGATCAAACCCCTCTTTGATTCCTGTTCTATCTTGGTACATTTCACATGTTCCATCTGAAAGGTCCTGGTCCATCAACGGTGATTTGTCACTGCCTATGCCCAATGGCACACAGCTCCTGATCATGCTCAGCAAACTGGAGGCTAAGTCTCTAACCTAGCACTGTGACCCCAGTACTGCCAAAACAAACAAGTAAGAGAGCTCTGGGGAGGGGCAGTCAGAGTAAGCCTTCATTATTTAGTAACAGGTAACTCATTTAAGCAGCAGAGACTAGGCCTGTAGGAAGCCATGCCTCAGCTTGCTCCCAGATCCAAAGCTTTTGGAATCTCACAATCTTCCCTGTAAAGCCCATTTGGATTTGGAAAACCCTAAGACAAAGGCCAAGTTACTCAGGCTTGTCTGGAAAGCCATTGCTGGCAGCTGCCCCAGGCCTGGAGCTGTGTGAAAAGAGAAGAGCAGCCGAGGCTAGGCCAGGTGTACCTTCTCTGGCCCCTCCCACAGTGAAGCAGTGGCTGGAGGCTGGCTCAGTGGCAGTCTGGCTCCAGGGATGGGCCTTCTGGAGGCCCAGTTGGCATCAGTTTCCCATTGCTGGGGCAGCTGCCTGTCCACACCTGCTGCAAAGTTGTAACTGAGTCAGAGAGGGCTGATGGGAGCTGGTGTTTGTCCCAGGCCCAAGGTCAGCAGTTAACTGTGGCTGCCTCCTGGCTCTGAGCTCTCACAGCCAGGTAAAATTTGAATCCCCCTTTTCAGAGTCCACTGGAATGAAGGTAGCTGTGGGAAGGGAACAAGAGAGGGCAGCCTGCCACCGGCCAGGGAGGGAGACCTCCAAAGAGCAAAGGAGTTATAGCCTCCAGAGGGCCAGGCACTGGAGCAAGTGGGGACGAGGCCTTTTCCTGGGGCTAGACATTTGACAGGAGAGGTCTGCTTAGCTGAGTGGGCCATGAACCAGGCTCTCTCCTGCTCCTTCTATACACACATACACAAACACACACAAACACAAACACACACACAAATAAATATAATAAAAAATTTTAAAAACACACAAAGCAACCCAAATACTTTTTGTATTTTTGTATATATATTGGTATGCCCATGCCATCCACATGTGTGGAGGTCAAAGGGCAGCTGTGGGAGTGGCTTCTCTCCTCCGACCAGGTGAATTCTGGGGATCAAACTCAGGTTGTCAGACTTGGAAACAATCATCTTTACTGGCTGAGACATCTCACTGGCCCATATCTCTACATCTCTCTATATCTATCTATCTATCTATCTATCTATCTATCTATCTATCTATCTATCAGACAGTCTCACATAGCTCAGGCTAGCCTCAGATTTTATGTAGCTAAGGATGACTATGAATTCCTGATCCTCTACATCCACCTCCATCCCCCCAGCCCCCCAGAGCTGGGGTCATACTTGTGTGCTTTGCCTAGTCTGTCCTTAGTCCTTGCTCAGGCTGCTTCTGAGATGCAGAGGAGACCTCCCAAGAAGGCCTCTGGAACACCAAAGGGCCTATGACAGAGCAGTTAAACACTCCATGTGAAGCCAGGCAGGAGAACCACTTGCATTTCTGTGTGGTGTGTGTGTGCATGTGTGTGTGTGTGTATGTATGTATGTATGTATGTATGTATGTATGTATATATGTATGTACGTATGTTCTCTCTCTCTCTCTCTCTCTCTCTCTCTCCCTCCCTCCCTCTCTCGTCTCATCCTAGGTATCCTGGAACTCATTATGTATACCAGGATGGCCTCAAATTCACAGACATCTGCCTGCTTCTTCCTCTCAAGTTCTAGGATTAATATTGTATGCAATCTCATGCCCAGCTATAGTCTTCAAATGTTTTTTTAATCCATGATTATTTTTTTGAGTCCAGAATCTCATACATAATTAGACAAGCATTCTACCACCACTGAGCTATATTCCCAGGCCCAAGGATAAGTAATGCCTTCCAGAAATCATGGATTTGGGGACAAGATGGCATGGCAGACAAAGGTGCTTGCTGCCAAGCCAGACAACCTGAACTCCACCCCTAGAACCCACATGGTGTAAGGAGGGAACGGACTCCCTGACAAGCTGAACTCCACCCCTAGAACCCACATAGTGAAAGGAGGGAATGGACTCCCATAAGTTGTCCATTTACTTCTATATATCCACAACAGCACAAGCAACACTTCCCAATATACAATGTTAAAAAAGATTTAGGGATATACCTGTAATCCTAGCATGGAATCTTCAGGAAACAGGCAGGAGGATTGATGCACGTTTAAGGCCAGCCTGGTCTACACAGCATGTTCCAGGTCAGTTGGGGCTATGTAATGTGACTCTGTCTCAAAAAACAAAAACAAGGCTGGGCAGTGGTGGTGCATGCCTTTAATCCCAGCACTTGGGAGGCAGAGGCAGGCGGATTTCTGAGTTCAAGGCCAAGCCAGGGCTACACAGAGAAACCCTGTCTTGAAAAACCAAAAACAAACAAAAAGAACCAAAACTTTTTTGTTTTGTTTTGTTTTTTTGTTTTTTGAGGCAGGGTTTCTCTGTGTAGCCCTGGCCATCCTGAAACTCACTCTGTAGACCAGGCTGGCTTCGAACTCAGAAATCTGCCTGCCTCTGCCTCCCAAGTGCTAGGATTAAAGGCGTATGCCACCACTGCCCGGCAAGAACCAAAACTTTTAAGATTTCATACAGGGGACTGGAGAGATGGCTCAGTAGTTGTTCTTCCAGGGAACTGGGTTCAATTCCCAGCACCCCACAGAGGCTCACAACTACCTATAACTCCAGTTCCAGGGGATCTGACATCTTCATCGGGCTCACACATGGAATGCCTGTATATATGCAGGCGAAACACTCATCAACAGAAAATTAAAATTAAAAAAAAAAAACAAACAAACAAGGATTAATAATACAGGATCTGGCCGGGCATTGGTGGTACACACCTTTAGTCCCAGCACTTGGGAGGCAGAGACAGGCAGATTTCTGAGTTCGAGGCCAGCCTGGTCTACAGAGTGAGTTCCAGGACAGCCAGGGCTACTCAGAGAAACCCTGTCTCGAACAAACAAAAAACAAAACAAAACAAAAAAGGAACCAAAACAGTTAACTGATTATAATAATACAGGATCTGGCTACAGAGATTATCAGGTAAAGGCACTTGCTGCCAAGCTCGATGACCTGGCTTTGGTTCCTCAGAACCCATGTTATAAGGAGATCACTGACTATTGAAAGTTGTCCTCTAAACCAGGAGGTGATGGTGCACACCTTTGATCCCAGCACTTGGGGAGTCAGAGGCAAGCAGATCTCTGAGTTCAAGGTCAGCCTTGTCTGCAGAGCAAGTTCCAGGACAGCCAGGGCTACACAGAGAAACCCTATCTCCAAAAAAAAAAAAAAAAAAAAAAAATGTCCTATGACTGCCACACACACCATAAATAAAATATTAAACAGTTCCAAAGAACTGTTTGTTCCAAATAACTGCTCACCTTCTCTTTTTTGTCAGTTGTCTTTTCTGTTTCGGTAACAAGATAAAAAAAAGGTGCGGATTGATGGCTCCATGGGTAAGAGCACTAGCTGCTTTTGCAGAGCACGGAGCTTCCAAGGACCACAGCGGTGAGCTCACAACTCCCTGTAACTCCAGTTAGGAGATGCACTTCATGCACGCGGCATACATATACTTACACAGTGCTGGCTATGGTGGTGCAGGCTTTTAGTCCCAGCACTCCGGAGGCAGGGGCAGGCAGCTGTCTCTGAGTTCCAGGCTAGCCAGGGTTACACAATAAGATCCTGTCTCAAGGAATAGAGGCTTTGATCTATTCGCTGAGGAGGTAGTAGCAGAGTAGCTCAGAGGACTTGAGACAGGAAGTTGAAGGACTGTAGACAGGAAGTTGATGGTGCTAAACACGAAAGAGCCAATATAAGACGTACTCTCCAGGGAGAACCATTTACAACGAACTACCTATTTCCTCTAGGCAGACCCCACCTCTCACAAGTCCATTGCCTCCCAAGAGCCCCCCCCCCCCCAATTCTGAATAGCTCACCCATTCTTTAGGTCAGAATTCTTAGAATGCAATTGTCTGAGGAAGCCGCCTCAAACATGCCCAGACATGCGCAGTGCTAGTACCATAGGTATTCTCATCCCAATCAAGCTATGCTAGCAGTGTGGCATTCGAATCTACGTGGAGTACCCAGAGGCTAAGACTCAATTCAAATTTAGATTAAATGAATTATTCTTCCTGCTCAGCATGTGGGGTTTTAAGGTAGACGTCAGAAAAGTGTGCAAAATAACTGTCCATGGAATCCACAGCTGATTAGGAAAATTGCTTTGCTTCCCTCAGCTGTTTCTTACTTTCCTGCTATATAGCAATAAAAATGTCATCCCTTTCCCATAGCGAGAAGCAGGTTTTACAGACGCAAAGGCAGAGGTTAGCACCTCACCTGCAGGCCACTAGGAACTCCCAGGGATTCCCAGGTCCAAGCCCTTACCGGATGCCTGGCTCCATATTATGTTTCTTTAGTCATCACAGGGGATGTGTGTGAATGGTCGCTTAGGTCTGAGCACCGGAATGACTGGGATAGCGAGCTCAGTTCATTTCTGGGCAGCCATCAGGTCAGGGCTGGGGGGTATCTCCTCACGGGTCATTACCCCTTCCACCTTTGGCTGTTTTCTGTTGCTATAACAAAACACCCAAATCCATTCTGCAGCTCCGTCACAGAGTGCTTGCCTAGCAAGTGTGGGGCCAATCAATCAGTGGCACTGAAGGAAGACAAACAAATAACTCTGAAAGTTGATAATATGCTTATCTTTGCGGGGCTGGGGACATGGCTCAGTTGTTGAGAACACTTGCTGCTGAGTTCCATTCTCAGTGCCCACGGGAAGCTCACAACTGCCCATCACACCAACTCTGGAGGATGTGATGGCCTTTTCCGCCTTCTGAGGTACCTGCATACATGTGGCATACTTACACAGACAGACAGACTGACACTTACATGTAAATGAAAATAAAACAAATACGGGGGGCGGGGGGAGTTGTCTGGGTTGTGGTTCTACAGGCTGTGGAGTCCAAGAGCACGTAGCCAGCATCTACTTAGCATATGTAGGAGGAAGCTGACCCATGTTGAGGGAGAGGGTTTTTTTGTTTTGTTTTGTTTTGTTTTTTGTTTTTTTGAGACAGGGTTTCTCTGTATGGCCCCGGCTGTCCTGGAATCACTCTGTAGACCAGGCTAGCCTCGAGCTCAGAAATCTGCCTGCCTCTGCCTCCCAAGTGCTGGGAGGCATGCACCACCACCACCCAGCAGATACTTGCTTTTTATTTTGTTATGTTATTATTATTTCTATTTCACTGTTTTTATTATGTGCATAAGATTGTTACTGGGGTTTTTTGTTTGTTTGTTTGTTTTTTAAAAGATTTATTTTATATGTAAATACACCGTAGCTGTCTTCAGACACCCCAGAAGAGGGGGTCAGGTCTCATTACGGATGGTTGTGAGCCACCATGTGGTTGCTGGGATGAACTCAGGATCTTCGGAAGAACAGCCAGGGCTCTTAACTGCTAAGCCATCTCTCCAGCCCCGTTTTTTTTTTTTTTTGTTTTGTTTTTGTTTTTGAGACAGGATTATGTATTCACTTTACACAGACCGACACTGGAATTAAAGGCCCAGTCTGCATTTTATTGCTAATTATGTACATGTCTGTGTGTTTGGCAGGTGTTAAAGCTGGTTGTGAGTCCAAGGCTGTGGGTACTGGAAACAGCAGGCAATCTTAACCCGTTAACTGGCTCTCCAGTTTGTTTTATATTATGCCTATGTATGTTGTTTTTGAGACAAACTGGCCAAGGTGGAACTCACTATGTAGACCATATCCAGCTTGTTTTTTTCTTTCTTTTTTCTTTCTTTTTTTTTTTTTTAAGAAAGGGTTTTCTTTATGTAGTCCAGGCTTGTCTCGAACTCAGCTACCTACCTACCTACCTACCTACCTACCTACCTCTGTTATAGGCATGCACCACCACGCCCAGCCTACCTTAGATTATCTTTTCATAGAAGGGCCCCGTGCATCTCCCAGACTGGTCTCCAACTCTGTATCTGTTTGGTCTTTGTGATCTACATACGCGGTGCTGGGAATCGAACCCAGGACCTTGTGCACCCTCTCTATCATCTGAGCCACAGTTGTGGGACCTTTTATGTCCAGGCTGTTACCAAGCAGGTGTACTGACAGGAAGTCTGCATGAAGTTCTTTGCCTTTCTTCTCCCTCAGCGTTACAAGGGAGATTTTCAGATTAAGGTTTCCCAAAATTGAAACGACACCTGAAAGCTTACCCCTTTTTATTCTAAGACATGTCCTCTACTTCGAGAAAATAACCCGCCTCATGCCTCAGTTTTCCCTAAAGCCAGGGTTTCTAAACAGCACTTTTTTCGTCTACAGCGGAGGCAAAGCTCGGATCTTCGCTCTGCGGCGTGCCCTCTGCTTTGATTGACAGCCTGTCTGACCAATCTGCGCACGGAGGATGTACGGGGGCGTGGGGTTGAGCTGTGTGGGTGGACACGCATGCGTACTGTGCTTGGTCCTCGCGATGGGAGCCACGCGAGCTTTGCATTGTGTATCTGTGGTCTGGCGTCTGGGGCTGGGGTCTTGCGCACGGCGGAGGGATGCAGGCTTCGGCACCGAGGCCCGGTGACTATAACAGTCCACTTCCATGTAGGGGAGAGACTAGGCCAAGGGGAGGGCAGGCACGAAATTCAGATCAGGACATGGTTCTAAGCCCGACTATGTTGCGTGACCCGGCACTAGATCCTTGGCGCTCTGAGCCTTTGCTGCCTCTTTTGTAAAGTCTTGGGGGCAGGTGGACCTCAACTGTCTGCTAAGCCCGGGAGTTCTGAGGCTTTTGTAAGAAGAGGCTGGACTAGGCAGGGCGAGAGAGATACCGGTTTCTACCATGTTTCTCAGGCATCGGCCTCAGCCTCACCGCTCCACCAAGTGCAAGGACCTAGTCGAGGACCAGCCCTTCCCGGGGCTGCTGAGGACAGAGAACCTCGGCCTGGAGGAGCTGGCTCACGTCCTGAGGGCAGCTGTGGTGGATCAGAAAGGTGAGGGGAGCCTGCTGCTCCTGTGCCTCCAATCCCCTGTAGCTGCAGGAGCCGGGCTGCCAGTCACAGTCCTTCTCCTAGCCTCACCATCATGACCTCCACTCCTCCCTGTGTTCCGAGAGCAGCTGTAGTAGAAGTTAGTTTCCTATCAGAAAAAGCTTTGGGATTAGTTATAGTTGGGCTCTGTAAGCGACATGCCTCTTGGTCTCATAAAAGAGGGCTAGATGACTGCTCTTGCCGAAAGGACCAGCATTCAGCACCCGCATGCTTCTTTACAACTGTATGTTCATGTCCCAGTGAGGGGCCTTCACAATACTGGGATAAATATGGCCTCTTCCTTGCGAGATCCAGCGTCCTGATGTGAAAAATACTGAGCAATCACTGCTGACTCAGGGTGTGGTGACCACACTTGGAATTCCAGAATTTGGGAAGTAGAGGCAAGGAGGATCAGTAGTTCAGGACCAGACTTTGCTGTATAGTGAGTTTGAGGCCAACTTGGTGTTTGAGCCCCCTCCACCCACAACAGTCAAGGACTGTAGGAGGGGCGCACATTATTACTGAGGTATGTTGGAGCCAATGGGAATGGAAGCCTGGAACAGCAGGTATCAAGGCTCTGGGATACAGGGATTAGGAAGTGGAATTTAAAGTGGGGTTGGGATTGTATAACCCCTGAGGCTGCATACAGGCTTCTCTGCTTTTGCTGACATCTATGAACTGTTTCAGGACCTCTGGTGACACTGAACAAGCCACAGGGTCTGCCTGTGACAGGTATGGGCTCGGGCAGAGAGGGAGAGGCTGGGGCAGAGATGGTTGGCTGGTGCTCTGGCAGCTTGTCCTCTCCCTCCCAGGGAGACCAGGAGAGCTGACGTTGCTGTCTGTGCTGCCACAGCTGAGCCAGGCCCTGGGGCTCAAACACCAGGAACTCCAAGTTGTACAAGCACCCGGGAAGTAAGTGATAGTGTGGGGTTTATTTTACACTCACTTTATGAAAGTCTTATTCAAGTGCCTGATACATGGCAGACCCTTGGATATTGGTGCTAACTCTTTGGGCATTTGGCACTCTCTCGGAGGGCCAGAGAAAAGGTCTTATGACTTGTTTCTCAGGTCTGGACGCTAGTCCTGGAGTTACTGTCCAGCCTTTAGCTGGTGTTCCTTTAGTTAGAGGGGGGGTCTCCTTTAAAAATAAAAGATTTGTTTTTAGTGTGGAGAGAGTGTTTGGCCTTCATGTATGTCTGTACACCACAGTGCGCATCTGGCGCCTTCAGAGGCCAGAAGGGGGCATCAGATCTTGAACTGGAATTGCTGACAGTTGTGACCACCCTGCGGGTGCGGAATGCTGGTCCTCTGTGAGAACAGCCATCTAGGCCTCTTTTTTGAGACCAACAGGCTTTATGTGATTTGTCCCCTTCTTCCAGGGAGGCCTCTGGGCTTGTGCTCCTCTCCAGCTGTCCCCAGACAGCAAGCCGCCTGCAGAAGTTCTTTACCCACTCAAGAAGAGCCCAAAGACCTACAGCCACTTATTGGTGAGAGACGCAGGGTCTCTTCCAGGGCGGAGGGAAGGTCCCACCAGGCTGCTCTGAGACCTTGCCCTTTCTTAGTGCCGTCACTGATGGCATCCCTGAGCCTTCTGAGGGGACAGTCCACATGCCTCTGAAGCTAGAACGGATGGATGGCATTGATCTTGTAAGTCGGAGACCACCAGGGAAGAGGTGTCCCTTCAGGTTTTGCCTTACAGAGGAGTTCCGGCTATGCACGTGGGGTGGTTGGTTCCGCTGCCTCCTAACAGGCAAATGGTTGCTACCTTTGCTGAGGCCCTATCCTAAATCAACTGGCAGCAGGGGTGGCTTCAGAGAGAGCTAGGCACGAGTTAAGTCATTCTTGACTGGTTTACCCTAGGCAGTCCCAGTGAAGTTCCCGTCTCGAAAGGACATCCAGGAAGGTGTCAAAAGGACCCTCAGCCGTTTCCATGTGATGGCCACAGGCTGTGGCTGTGCCCTGGTCCAGCTGCAGCCACTGACAGGTGGGTCTGAACAGGTTCTGCTGTGGATGTGAGGCCTGTGAGGGCGGCAGTGCTTGACAACAGCCAGGGAGCATCTGGTGGACCCCAGGGGTATGGAAGTGGGCTCAGCAGGAGGCACAGTTTTAGGTACACACCCACAGTCTGGCATCTGGCACACATCCTTATTCCTAGAGGCTTCAGTTGTGTAGGGTTGGACCCCCAGGGTGGGCGGGTTGCCAGCTGCATTGTTCTTATCTTCTCATGATCCTCTGTGGAAGCAGAGGTCATCTCACAGATCCGTACGGTCTAGGGATGGGGGCAGTACTGCACAGCCAGGAAGAGCAACTGCCTCCCAATCCCCCCCCCCCC
>JADRCD010179656.1:0-14285 GCA_019843815.1 Montemys delectorum
AGAGTGGAGAATCTCTTATAAACATCACTTGTCAATAAAGAAGTCTACGGCCAATGAGCTGAGGCAGGAAATAGGAGGTGGGACATCTGGCAGGGAGAGAATTCTGGGAAACAGGAATGCTGAGGAGACGGATATAAGAAAACAAGGACAGGAAAGCAGCCATGTAGCTGAACTCAGGTTAGCATAAAAGGGATAACTGAGTTAGTAGCTAGTTAGAGAACAAGCTGAAGCTTATGGACTAAGCATTAATTAGTGAACAGTCTCAGAGCCCTTATTTCTGGGAGCAAAGATGCCCAGTGGAAAAGGCCAGAGGCTGACAGGGAGGGAGGGAGAGCTGAAGGAGGAATATGGAGGGCTTAACTATAACATAGAGATGAGGCCTAAGACAAAGGCAGGAAAGGAACAGAATTTGACTTCAGGACTGAGTGAAGAGAGTGTTCTCCTAATTTTGAGGTAAAACATTCAATCTATAACTAAGCTTGGCAGTGATCTTAATTTCCACAAATCATCTTCCCTCCCCAACGTATTCCACTCACTGAGGAGATCAGCTGTGTGTCAGTCCACCGTCTAGACACACACACAGAGATTCGGATTCGGGGCAGGGATTATCTAAAGAACAAGCTAGTTTATCCATGGCTTTAATTGTATTCATAGGCACAACTGTCAAATTTCCCTTCACATAGCTTGGTTTAACCTCCATCCAGAAAGCCTGGATTCTAGAAAGCCTGGCACCATGGAAGGTGAGTGTTTCCCAAAGATGCCTGGACTCTCCTGATTATGCTGGAGTCCAGAGAACTGTGAAGATACCACTTTACAGAGCACAGGAAAAAGGAACTTAACTTGCACTATTAGGACCCTGTTGTCACTCCTGGAACCCTAGCAGGTCAAAGATGAGGCAGGAAGGTCAACGTCAGAGACAGAGACTGAGCAATAGAAGCAAAGTATGGCAGGTGCTGCCTTAAACATGGGTGGGCAAGAAGCCAGGGAGAGTGGGGAGCGCAAGGCAATGGATTCCTCTCATAATCTACAGAAGGGACATAATCCCATGGATACCCTGACTGTCCCAGTGAGATCCATTTGTATTTCTGACCTCCAAAACTGCAGAGATGATAATCTTGTATTGTTCAGAGTAATTTGTTAGACGAGCCATAGGAAACCAACACCCATGTTTTCTAACAGTTTTCCTGTACAGGCGAAGGAAGCAGCTGTTAGCATTTGATGCTGCGGGCTTGG
Organism: Montemys delectorum; assembly: GCA_019843815.1. Lineage (NCBI taxonomy): Eukaryota > Metazoa > Chordata > Mammalia > Rodentia > Muridae > Montemys > Montemys delectorum. The sequence continues at coordinate 1,234 of JADRCD010179656.1, forward strand.
CTCTGCTGTGCCTCAGGCCAATTCCACCCAGGTTCTAGGAATGAGGCATGGCCACCCAAAGCCACCTGGTTTATCTCTATCTTCTGCTGCAGTTCACAGACTGGCCACATTGTAAGCTTGGGCACAACAGTGGTGGCTGTAGGGAATCCTGCTTGAAGATGGCTCCAGATGGATTGGCGTGAGAAACATAGCTGGAACAATCATCTGGCCACCATAGAGAAAACTAACAGACCAGAGATAACGGCACACAGCAAAAGGGAACCCGAGGACTTACACAATCCAATAAACTCCCTTTCTTCGCCAAAAAGGACTGAGCTATGTTTCTGATGCTTGCAATTGAAGACATTCTGATATGTGCTAATTGCCTATTAATTTGGAGTCATGCTGAAGCACTTTCCTGTGTGGCTTCTTAGACTCTATCAGGAACTGTTCTACTGTTACTCTTTTATTGGCTGTGAATTAGTAATTCTGTAATTACTGCCTGTATGAGAGTACAAGCACAATCAATGACTGAACTGCATGTTTACACACCCCCAAGATTGTCCAGTACCTTGTGCAGACATACATACCCCCAAGGCTGAAGATTACTGCCCAGCACCTACCTGGTTACTTTCAGCACCACTGAAGGGAGTGACAGGTCCAATGTCCTGTTTGCTTCTTCCAAGGTCATTCCTTGAGTGCTGACTCCGTTCACATAATGGATGATGTCTAACAGCTGGAGACTGCCGTCCACTGCTGCAGCTGACCTTGGGTTGATATCACTAATATACACCACCCCATGTGGACTGCCATGACCTCCAGAGAGGGAAAATCCTTCAAAGAACAGAAAACAATTATTCCTCCGTCACAGGAGTCTTACTTTTAATTATGCATGAAAGTAGTACTGAGCAAAGCTTGTGCTTTTCTTACCCAACTCCTCTCCGTGGCATGTGACTGTAATGTCAGGCAGCAAGTGGGGAAACACTGGCATCCTGGGCAGCTCTAGAATCCGCCCAAGAACTAATCTGACTGTTTTGGGTGCGGCTCGCAGCAGATTCACCGCATCGGTGTGGGTCATGTTTGTAACATCTGTATCATTAACCTACAGAAGGAGAGAGGTAAGCGAAGGTTTGATTTTTGGAACAGGAAACATGATTATAATCTATATTTAGGGTGATGTAGTTTCTAATTTATTAGAATCTCTTTGCCTGCAGAGATTAAAGAGACAAGGATCAAGCCATTATGAACAATATAAAGTTGCTAACAAATAAGTGTACACTTCACTGTCCTCCAGAATCCAAGAAACTGGACGTCTCACGGACCTGAGATCAAAAGGACTTTCAGTTTAAGAAGCAGCTTGCCGCAATCCTAAGAATCTGCGCGTATAAAGGCTGCAGCGGAGAGTGATCTGACCCTCCCGGCCTTCACGTCCCCTGTGCTGGGATCATAGGTGGGTGCCACTGTTAGCTTTCTGTAGTGCTGCGGTTTGAGTCTAGGGTTCTGTGCAAGCTACACATGTGCTACCAACTGAGTGAGCTAGCGACATTTCTAGTCCCCACCACCTCCTTTGGAGATAGAGTCTCCTGCTGAGCTCGTCAAGAATGATCTTGTATTCCTGATCCGACTACCTCTACCCCCCAAGTGCTGAGACTCCAGGCTTGTGCACTCTGGGGAGGAAAACATAAACCAGAGAAGCCGTCGTACCTCAGCTTCCTTCCTTCCCAGGCTGACCTGCTTCTGCTCACCGCTTTGGTCTGGATGTGGCTCTCATGTTAGACACTAGGTCCTCTGTGTGACTAGATTGGAGGTGCGCCTGCAGAAGAAGCAGTGGGACCCCAGACTCTCTGGCATCGTCCTGAGGTGGGAGCTCTTCCTCTCACACAGGTGTGATACCTTCACTCGGGCCAGCTGCTGGTGCCATGTCTTTAAAGCTCCCACATGGTGAGATAACTAAATTTCTTTTTAAAGTTAACTTGTGTAAGGTATTGCATTATAGTGATAAAAAATAGATTGAGACAGCCAGTCACATTTGTAAAAGTGTCTCCATTCCCCTGAATTGTCTCACTTTAAAAAATTTTTATTTTATTTTGAGCATATGAGTGTTTTACTCATATCTATGTCTGTATGTCAATTGTGTGCCTAATACCTGCAGAGGCCAGGAGAGGGCCCTGAGACCCCTGGAACTGGAGATAGACAGTTGTAAACCAACATGTGGTTGCTGGGAGTCAAACCCAAGTCCTCTGGAAGAGCAGCCTATGCTCTTAAACCACTGAGTCACCTTTCCAGCCCCTCGGTGTCTCACCTTTATAAGCCGGTCTCCAGGTTTGAGCCTGCCATCACCTTTGGCCGGGTCCTGGATGACATCATGGACATAACAACCAATACTCTGGCTGCCTTTAGTTACTGTAAAACCCAGACTTCCTTTTTCTGATTTAGCCAGGGTAATGAGGAGCTCTACTTCCTGGAGAAAGAACACAGATTGACACGGGTTGTTCTCTTTCTCCTACGGACAGACACACATGAGTATTGCTGCTCTTTGTCAAGAGACAAGAAACCCAAATCTTAACTTGGCCAAGTGAGAAGTCTTCTCAGCCCTCGATAGAAAGTTCCTTTCTTTCCCAGCATGTAACGTATTTGAAGTACAAACTTCTGTGGTTGTCTCCAGTCTTTCCCTCCATGCTTCCTTGTCCTCTTCATCCTCCTTCATGTCTTAAAAAACTTTTTTCTATCTGAAAAAGCTAGGATTGAATCAAGAGCCTCACACATGCCAGGGCTCTCTGGAGAGATGTGCATATCCAGGATAAACCAGGAAGCAAAGCTGTGACATTTGGACAATCGAAGATTTGGAGAGGACAGTTTAGAAAAACCTTCATTTTTCTTTTAAACATTTATTTATTATATGTAAGTACACTGTAGCTGTCTTCAGATACTCTAGAAGAGGGCATCAGATCTCATTTTGGGTTGTTGTGAGCCACCATGTGGTTGCTGGGATTTGAACTCAGGACCTTTGGAAGAATAGTCAGTGCTCTTAACCACTGAGCCATCTCTCCAGCCCAACCTTCATGTTTTTAAACAACCAAGACAGAAACCAGGAGACACAAAAGGAAGTTTTTGTTTGTTGCTGTTTTTGTAAAAATATGAAGTACCTGGTGCCATGCACACTTTGCATGACAGCAGTTTATGAGGCAAAAGTTTCAAGGAAGCCGTCTCCTGCAACCCCTAACTCAGAGGAGCCCAGATATGTCCTTGCTATAGTCTCGAGTGCCAGGTGTCCCCCAAGATCAACATTGCTCTCTGACCTCCAACAATGTTCCAACATCTTAGCCAAACCCTGGCTTGGAATTTCTCACAAGCAATGTTACACATTCAGACTAATTACCTCCAGCAAAGATAATGAGGGGGGTAGGGCATTAACTAGCCCAAAAGATTAGCATAGTGGGCCTTTACTAAGGATGGGCGGGACCTTGAGCCAAGTGTGTGTGTGTGTGTGTGTGTGTGTGTGTGTGTGTGTGTGTGTGAGAGAGAGAGAGAGAGAGAGAGAGAGAGAGAGAGAGACAGACAGACAGACAGACAGACAGACAGAGTACTGCAGAGAGCTTTCGAGATTTGAGCTTTGAGCCTCATGCGGTCCACAGCCCTCTGGGCCCGAGGCCCAGGGGGTGCAGCGCTTGTCCAGAGGAGGGGGCTGTTGTTTTAGACCCAGTGTGTTTCAGGTAGCCTTAGATGTACCTCGATTTCTAAGCCGCCAGATTTTTCTTTTCTCTTTTGTAATGACTGTAAAAGTCTGATGCCAATTTTGAGAAATACATTCAGATCCTGCACTTCCTTGTGTTGTGTCTGCCATTACTTCTTCGTTGACCCCTTGCTGACCTGTACCAGGACCCTGTTCTCCTGCGGGATGAGGGAGGCCCAAACTGGCCAGCCCCCGGCAGGTGGCACCCAAACAGCAGTTTATGAGGCAAAAGTTTCAAGGAAGCCATCTCCAGCAACCCCTAACTCAGAGGAGCCCAGATATGTCCTTGCTATAGTCTCGAGTGCTAGGTGTCCCCCAAGATAAACGTTGCTCTCTGAACTCCACCAATGTTCTAACATCTTAGCCAAACCCTGGCTTGGAATTTCTAGAAGGCAAGGTTACAGTTTCAGACTAATTGCCTCTGGCATTGTTAGGAAAATAATGAGGGAGTAGGGCATTGACTAGCCCAAAAGATTAACATAGTGGCCTTTAATAAGGATGGATGGGGATGGGAGAGAGAGAGGGAGAAGAGAGGGAGAGGAGAGGGAGAAAGAGAGAGAGAGTGAGTGTGTGAGAGAAAGACAGTGAAGAGTAATCAAGATTCGAGCCTCTACCCTTCTGGCTGGCTCACCCGCAGCCCCACCCCCACCACTACTCCGGCCAGGCCCACACAGGCCCGAGCTTGCTGCACCAGCCCCAAGTGCTGCACCAGTTCCGAGGAGATGGCTGCTGTTTTAGACCCAGTGTGTTTCAGACCCAGTGTGTTTCAGATGGCCTTAGATGTACCTCGACCGCTGAGCTGCCAGATTTTTTGTTTCTCTTTTGTAATGACTGTAAAAGTCTGACGCCATTTTTGAGAAATACATTCGGATCCTGCACTTCTTTGTGTCACATCTGTTATTTTTTCTTCACTGACGCCTTGCCGACCTGTACCAGGACCCTGTTCCCCCGAGGGTTGAGGGAGGCCCAAACTGGCCTGCCTGCGGCAACCTGGATGCTTGTGGATCACAGCTTCATTAATTAAGATGTGCAACAAACTAAAAAGATTCTAGTTGGGAGGGGGAGGATGCTTGTGCGGCCAATGACAAGAGTTTGTCACTACGAATGAAGCTGAAATGCTCAGATGAAGATGTACACCCACTCTTCTCTGTCTCCATCTCTCCCTGTCTCTCTATCTTTCTGTCTTTCTTCTCTCTGTCTCTTTCTCTCTGTCTCTCTCTCTGTCTCTCTCTCTGTCTCTCTCTCTCTCTCATATTCACACACACACCTATGATTATAGAAAAATGAAAATTATAGAAAGGCCATTTGGTCCAATTTCCTTACAGCTTCGGATGTTGAAGTTACATGTGCTTCTCCTCTTTATTTTACTTGTTTTATAATGTTTTGACATAAAGATATAGTACTTAGTTGATAAACAGTGGAAAGGGCTGACTTTCTATTCAAAGAATTATCATTCTTGAAAGTTTTTCCTAAGCTCATTGCAGGCTGTAATAAAATGAGTATGTGTGGGCTAAACTGGGACAGGGATGGAGGGCAGGGTTGAAAGGAATGGGAGAGGGCTCACTAACATCAAGGACGTTAGTAAAGTCATATGGAAATCTACCGTTTCATGAAGTGCAGATGTGTGTGGGGTTTTTTTTTCCCATGAGAAAGGGTTTTAATTGAAATTATAGAGGAAATCATGGGCTGTCAAGGTCCGTGCCAAGGGTGGGGTACCTCTCCGATGAGTTGGTTGCTGGTCATGCGTGTCTCAGAGACTCCCAAACACCACAAGCTATTGCCATGGCGTGGTTATCCACTAGAGCCTAATGGCATACCAGCTGCTGAAGACAACACATACCGTAGACACAGGACATGGAAAAACCAGGCTGTTACTGCCCAGGAAGTCTCCAGGCTGGCTTTCATGGAACTGAAAGGTTCCATGCTGGATAGGATGCTAGGCTAAAGGCATCAGCAGTCTTAGCCAGCTGTGAACTCTGTAAGTTCTAACAGTGGCTGGCAAGGTAAGACACACCATGGTGCAATAGTGGGACAAATGTTATAGGAGCAGCCAAACGCTCTCTGATTGGATTTAGGGCCCATGCAATAGGAGATACATACCCAGTACTGTAAATCAGGCCAGCAACACGTTGCTGGAGAGTTCACAGGCTGCAGGCATCAAACTACCACTATTATTTTGGTAAATAGACAATCTGCCCTCTAAATTTGTTAACTCTGTACCTAAATATCAGCACAGCTTTTAGACCTTATCAGAGGTCTTTGCACCATGAAAATACCCGTAGTTAATACGGATATCCACCACTGGCCAGACTCCTGAGACTATGTGTGTGGATGGTCAGAAGTCTTGGGACACCTATGTTATACTGTCCACTCAGGGAACATAATGAAAGAACGTGAGAAAGAGTGTAAGTGCCCGAGGTCAGGAAGGACTAGAGTGCAGCAGTGGTTCCTGGACAGCTGAGGCAGACATGACAAGACAAGCCAGTTAGCACTGCAGCACAGAGGGAGGGACTCGTGGGAGACCTGTCCCAAACCACTGACAGGTGATGGGGGAGGGAGTCAGTTTTAAGGGTGTGGCAACTGGTGGGTCAAGTGCTCCAGTGGATGGCCCTACTTCCACGAGTATATGTACAGCATAAATGGAACTTGGTGGGTTATCTAGGGAAAAAGAAAGGCATATGAGCTTACATAGAGATAAGGTAGGAATGGGAGGAATGTGGGTTGAAGAATAAGGGTGGGTGAATGTGATCAAGACACATTTCATACATGCATGGAGTTCTCTTATCTTTTTAGTTGTGAGCCTTTAATGGCTAAGCCATCTCTCTAGCCAAACCGCCAACCAGGGAGCCTGCATGGGACTGACCTAGGCCCTCTGCACATAGATTACCGTTGTGTAGCTTGGTCTTCTGGTGGGACTCTTAAGAGTGAGAGTGGAGGCTGTCTCTGACTCTGGTGCCTGCCTTTGGGACCCTTTCCTCCTCCTAAGTTGCCTCATCCAGCCTTAGGAGAGGAGGAGGGCTCTAGTCTTAAGGCAGCATGATACGCCAAGGCTGGTTGATATCCATGGGAGCACTGCCCTTTTCTGAAGAGAAAGGGAGGAGGGAATGGAGGACTAGGGGAGAGGCGAGGTTGAGGGGGAGGGACCTGGGGGAGAGGAGGGAGAGGAAGCTGTTGCCAGGATGTAATAAATTAATAAATGAATTAAAATAAATATCCAAAGAATTAATAAAGATAAATAAAAAGTCAAAATGAATGGCTCTAGGAAAACACTGTCTGAGGCTGACCTCTTGTCTCCACATGCATGTGCACACACATATGCCTACATGAACACTCTTCCACATGCGCATGTGTACACATGCACACACATTTGTTCCAGTCCTCTGAAGTTGGCAGCCCACTGAATAGCCAAGGATATTAGGAATCACAAGATGTAGGTGATTTCTCTGTGGACATCTCCCAAAATGGCAACAAGGCAGTGAGAAAGTCAGGGTGACAGACAATGCTTTTTATCATCTCCTTATTTCTCACCAGGGAAACATCAGGGAGGGTTATTATTCATTTAGTAAATATAATATGAGCTAGTCTACAACACAGCTTTTTCTCAAACTAATAGAAAAGGAACATGTCAATAGCTTGACTGAGAAAAACAGAAGTTGTTCTGTAGTCTGTAATACAGGGAAAGAAGCTCACCCTCACCAGCTCAGAAGCCTCAAGGTGGTTTCCCAAGTCATTTTTCAAAGTTGTCAAGTTTTCCTCTTTGCTCAGCTGAGAAGCGAGATGTGTAAAATAGTTGCCAGTGGAGTCAGAGGGAGCACATTCTGCCGAGGGCTGGTGGATCTGTCCAGGGCTCGCATCCAGTTGATGAGGAGGATGGCTACAGAGACAAGAAATGACACTATCTGTGGATACATTTCAGGGCCAATATTTAGTTTGTGCCATGGCAGAAAACAGCCAACAGATGTTTCTGTCTGGTTTTAAGTGAGACCTTTACTGCTTTCATCTGCGTTTAGACTATCGATTTATTCAACGCCTACTGTATGTTAATATTTCTAATTATTCTCTATGCAGACTCAACTTTGAATAAGCTCTGTAGGCTACATAAGAACAGTAAAGCAGGCTAGAATTAAGTATGCTTTCTATTCCTAGTTGTTACTCAAGATGGAAGCTAATGTGACCAGGGATCTAATTTGTATTTTGACCTAGTAAGAGAAGGAGAAATAAGAAAAAACATCTTACTCTTGTGGTCATTTATTTTTACTTATATATTTATTTTCCAAAGTTGGGGATTGAACCCAGGGTCTTCCTCATGCTGCGCACGTAGCTTATGATGCACTGCTCTCTGAGAGGGTCTTTCTAGGCTGTGCACGCTGGCCTGGGATAATAAGATGGGTCCCATGGTCACTCTGGATGAAAGAATAGGAAGGACAGAAGGGAGAAGAAGGAAAGATGGATGGATGGATGGATGGATGGATGGATGGATGGATGGATGACAGACAGGTGATAGATAGTGGGAGGGGGAGGGAGGGTAGGAGGAGAGAAAATGTAGGCAAGTATGTTTGAACACACACACACACACACTTACACACACACACACACACACACACACACACACACACACACGCTGCTAGACTGTGTCGTTACCTGAGGTTCTTATGCTTTCCAACATTTTCTCTTTTCCCGTTTCCAGATCTTGTAGTTTGTGACTCCCCCTCGGCCTCCTCTAGCAATTCTAATCATCCAGGGTTTCATTACCTAAATAAATTTCTCTTTTTTTCTGGTTAAATTGTATTGGGAAACTGCTTTCTTAATTACTAATAGATATGCTCAAGAGAGAAACAAGGGTTAAGCTGACTGGTCTGAGAGCTCACTAGTTTACTACAATTGTTAGTCCTAACAGCAAGACCTCTACTAACCTACTGTTTGCTAACAATTCTGAATTCACAAGCATTCCGTTGTTTACAGAAAATGTTCTTTATTCTGTGTATGTGTGCATGTGCATTCGGGTGCCCTTCCCTCTAGAGCTTGAATTATGTGAGATTATGAGCTGCCTGGTGTGGGTGCTAGGAACTGACCCCCCAAGTCCTCTGTAGGCCGGGAGCCATGTCTCCAGCTCACTGGATGTTGCCGGCAATACCTGCTCTCTGACCGAGGCTTGCCGGGTGTTGTCTGTGGGAGGTAAAACATGCTGCATATTGGCTCTTCCTGGCCTCTCAGTGCTTCGTGTGCAAAGGCTGCTGCCGGGGTCACATTTGGCATCTTCTCTGACGTGCTCATGGAGTTGTTGTCCTCCCCACTCTCGCTGTGGTCGCTGTAACTCTCTCTCCTGGATGGAGCCTTGCACTGTTTCTTGGTTTTGCCAGACAGCCCGTTCTCGTCCAAGCTGGCACCTTGCTCCACCAAGGATGATGGCTGAGAGGCCTCTTTATTGCTCTTTAGAAATGTGTGTACTGGAGAGTGGAGTGGGTTCTGAAAGGGACACAACGCAGGGCATCAGAGGGTGACAATCTGCATCAACTTTTGAAACGGTCTGCTCACTGTGAACCTGCTAAGAAGCAGTACTTTATATAAAAGTATAAACTTTCTGAAAATAAACATAGTTTATGCTCATTAAAAGGAAATATAAAATGACAATTGCTAATATGGTAGGAGTTACATTTTATTTATTACAATAATTAATTCTGGAGTGTCATGGTATCAATGTACAAATCCCACAGTGCATGTGTAAAGATCAGAGAATAACTTATGGTTGGTTCTCTTTCCACCTAGGGGGGTTCCTGGGCTTGAACTAAGGTCTTTGGGCTTGGCAGCAAGCACCCTTACCTGGTGAGCCTCCTCAACAGCCTGACTTACATTTTATTTTCAAACTGTATTTAACTTATTTCTGTGAGTTTGTTGTGCATGCCGTGTGTGGCATGTGTGTAGGTGAGAGGACAATTCTGTTGAGTCAGTTCTCTCCTGTCACCTTTACACGGTTTCTAGGGATCTAACAGCAAATACCTTTACTCACTGAGCCATCCTGCCAACCCTCACTTATACTTTTACATCAGGATTAGAGTTGGATTATATATTGTACTTTGTATCCTATTTCCAAAATTTAGGATTTTATAATGAATGCTTTCTAACTTTTTAAAAACAGTTAATATATACTTTTAAGATTTATTGATTATTTTATAAATGTGTGTATGCCTGAGTGCATTATGGTGCACCACATGTGTGCAGTTCTGACAGAGGCAGAAGAGGGCATTGGGCCTTCTGGAAGTGGAGTCACAGGCGCCTGTGAGCTGGCTGATGTGGGTGTTAGGAGCTAACCCTGGGTCTTGTAAACTGAACCCATGTTCTATGGAAGCGCAGCAAGTGCCCTTAACTACTGAGCCAGCTCCCTAGCTCTCTTAGGAAGTTTTAAACTGTGCTTTGCAAACAGCTTTAATGGTCAGGTCGTAGTTCTACAGAGGGCTGCCTTTATTTAGGCACCTTTACTGAATAGACAGTTTGTGTTAACAGAGCTACAGGTGAGCTTCCCTGCACGCATGCGACTTTCCTCATGGCTGGCCTTTTCCTCTGTAACTCTCTACATTATCACACAGAATGTTTTCGAGGCCTGCTTACAATACTTCCAAATTGCTTTCTAGAAATACTTGATCAAATGATGGACTCACCAGGAGTATTGTTTTCAGTCCTTAGTTTCTGATGTTTCAAATCAGTGTGATCTGTGTGTGTGTGTGTGTGTGTGTGTGTGTATGTGCATGTGTATATGCAGCACATGTGTGTACATGTGTGTATGAGTGTGATGTGTGCATTATGTGTGTGCTCAAATGTGCGTGTGTGTGCATGTGTGTTTGAGTGTGATGTGTGCATGCATATGTGCATGTGTGTGTATGCATTTGTGTACCTGTGTGTGAGCATATGTGTATGTGTACATGTGTGATGTGTGCACGCATGTGTGTGTGTAGACATGTGAGTATGTGTGTGGGTACATATATGAGTATGTATTCATCTGTGTATATGTGCGTGCCCGCATGTGTGTGTACGCGCAAGTGTCTGAGGAGGACAGAAGGTAGCACCAGATTCCCTGGAGCTGGGGTTTCAGAAAGTTTTAGGGGACTCCGTAAGAGCGGGCTGTGCTCTTTGCAGCCCCTCTAAATGCTACTTCTATTAAATTTCAGAAATACTGCTCTGCTGTTCTGTCTTCCTCACATGTTGCCTCCCCCAGTACACAGTGAAAGCACATGGCCCTGGCAGCAGTTCCTTCCAGATCTGAGAACGGCACTGTGAGTGAACTCTGAAGCTGATAGAACAAAGGCAGATTTTCTTGAAAACATCATCCGAATACAAGGTAACACCTCCTAGTTAAATATGGAGGTGTGCGTCCCAGTATATGTAGCTGAATTAGCAAACCGGTATTCTATGAAAACAGATATTAGCATCAAGCGACCGTACCAAAAATGTAGTCTCGATCTCGGGTAGCACACCAGGTGCGGGTCTGCAGAGGAGCAAGGACACTTCTGGAGCTGTTCCCCTGAGAGCAGAGATGACGTCCTAGAGGCACACAGGGAAAGACGGTAGAGGAAGGTGGAGGGAAGCCAGGAGGGAGGCAAAGAGCCAGCCTGCCGCCCACTGGCCCACCCTCCCATACCAGAACCATTGCCCTGCCTGAGGCACCCAGCTCACCTGCTGAGACAGTCCCTTCAAGGGGGCTCCATTAACTTTTAATATCACATCACCGACATCAATTTTCCCACTTTCTGCTGCTGGCTGTCCAGGGAAGAGCTTTTTAACCCTTACTATGCTGCCATTTATTTGCTCTGGTATAAGATTATCTTCCCGAGAGAAACTGAATCCAAGGCCCGAGCTATTTTTAAACAGCTTGACCTCAAATGTATTATCTAGAGAAAAAGGTGAAAAGTTACATATTGTTAAGCTGTGTACATATGAACACACAAACACATATACTCTTAGACATGCTTTTTAAAAGAGATTTATTATTTATTTTATATATGTGAGTACACTGTCACTCTCTTCAGACACACTAGAAGAGTGCATAGGATCCCATTACAGATGGTTATGAGCCACCATGTGGTTGCTGGGAATTGAACTCACGACCTCTCTAAACGCAGTCAGTGTTCTTAACCGCTGGGGCGTCTCTCCAGCCCTAGCCATGCTTTTCAGGAAGCCTACTTAGGCAATCTTTCTTTACCACGTTCCACACACTCACAGACTCTCTTCCTATCAGGAAGGAGGCTTCTCTTACTTTTCATTCTGTGTGTGATGTGTTTGTGGGTGTGCCTATGTGAGTGTGGTGCCCAGCGCATCCCGCTCCACCTGTCGTCTATGCTATGCTATGCTATGCTACGCTACTGAGACAGGGTCTTCCATGGACCCTGGAGCCCAATGAGTCCTTCCTTGCCACCTGTAAGGACACAGATGGCTCCAACAGGCCCAGGTTTTTTTGTTTTGTTTTGTTTTGTTTTGTTTTGTTTTGTTTTGTTTTGTTTTGTTTTTTGAGACAGGGTTTCTCTGTGTAGCCCTGGTTGTCCTGGAACTCACTCTGCAGACCAGGCTGGCCTCGAACTCAGAAATCTGCCTGCCTCTGCCTCCCAAGTGCTGGGACTAAAGGCGTGCGCCACCACTGCCTGGCCCAGGCCCAGTTTTTAAACTCAGAACTTACTTCATGCTTTGCAGACACCTGGCCAACTGAGCCATCCCTCCAACCCCATAATAAAACTTGAGGTAACTGGTTGAGGTAAGCTGCTCGAGTGGGAGGCATGTATACACAAGGTTCTCAAGGGGAGCCATGTCTCAACGCCATGTGCTTTTGAAGAATAAGTTAAAAAGGGGAGGAGAGAATTACAAGAAAATCCAGGTATACAATGAAGAAAGGCGTTAAGAATACTGAAACTAATGCCAGGGTGGGTGAGGGGAAATGAGTAGACATTGCAGTGTTTTGGTGAAGCCTAATTTCATCTAGTCAAACTTTAAAGACATTCCAACAAAATCCACATAAGGAAAATACAGTAATAGAATTAAAACCAGAAAAAAATGTACACATTTCAAAAAACAAAAGAGGAATGTGATCAAGTAGGAACATCCTATTTTGCCCCAAATCGATTTGTGAAATAGAAATTTTAGTAGAGAGAAAACATTTACTGTGTCAGCAGTTCTAAATAAGAGCATGAAAACTGCTTAAGGACCCGAGAGCAAAAGGCATGCCAGGGTCAGGAGCACAGCAGCCCCTGAGCCTCACTCGGCACCCGCCTTCCTCTCTTGGCTCATTGCCAATTACTACTGGGTTGATATAGATGGCAACATTTCTTTCTTTCTTTTTTTTTTTTTTTTTTTTTTT
>JADRCD010179657.1:0-13913 GCA_019843815.1 Montemys delectorum
CTGGCTCTGGGCAGGACATTTGTTTCTACCCACTGTTGATTTGCAGGTGGGGTAGGCACTTGTGCTCAAGTACTCACAAGACTGGATTTACATTGTGTAATTTTACCTCATTTAAATCTCATTTCCCCCAGATTAAAAGGAATTTGGAGGATGAGTGTTTAATATCACCATTTCTACCCTACAGATGTGGCAACTCCTCAGGAAGGTTAAAGTTAGAACAGAGTACAGATTCCAGTCTTTGTAGTGATAATATGAACGAAAGAGAAAGGAGAGAGGGGCAGGAGAGATGGCTTGGCAGCTGTGAACACTTGTTGCTTTTGTAGAAAAACCAGGTTTGGTTCCTAGCACACACCTGGCTCCCAACTGTCTGTAACTCTGGTTCCAGGACATCTGGTGACCTCTTCTGGCCACTGTGGGCAGCAGGCATGTATATGGTGTACACACATTCATGGAGACAAAATACTTATATGCATAAAATAACTAAAGAGTTTTGTTTTTGAAAAAGTAACATAAGAACTAATATGGTAGTTAAACTTAATTTTCTTTCTTTTATTTATTTATTTATTTATTTATTTATTTATTTATTTATTTATTTTTGGACAGGGTTTCTCTGTGTAGCCTTGGCTGTCTGGAACTCACTCTGTAGACCAAGGTGGCCTCAAACTCAGAAATCCACCTGCCTCTGCCTCCCAAGTGCTGGGATTAAAGATGTGCACCACCACCGCCCAAAACTTAATTTTCAACCTAACAAAATCTGGTAGATAGGTTTCTGAGTATACCTGTAAGAGATTGTCATGATTGTGTTAATGGAGGTAGGAAGACCTACTAACTAAGGGTGGTATCACTCCCTGGGCTGAGACCCTAGACTGTATTAAAACAAACAAACAAACAAACAAACAAACAAAAAACAGTGAGCCATGCACAAGTATTCTTCCTCTGCAAAGCTCCCACTGCTCTAACTTCTCTGGCATAACCTTCAAACATGAGCCAACATAAAGCCTTTGTCCCCTTAACTTGCTTTTGCCAGGATATTTTGTCACAGCCATGGGAAAAGTCATTAGGACACCTAATACACATTTGGGAGCTGAAATGCCCTTGAAATCCTGTGTGATATGGAAGTTCCTTACTAATGACAGTGCTTGGAGCATTTGCAAGGCTTTCCATCCACAGGGCTCTGAGGGTCTCAGGTCAGGCTTTAAGATCACAATTAGAACTATTTATTTTTAGTGTTCATATTTGATAAGATACACTAAGCAAATCACAGCTTTAATGAACCTGTATGGAATGGAGAGGTTGAGGACTGCATAGGCAGCTGTTCGTGGTGATAAATCTCTGCTGCAGACTTCTGAGTCTGGACAACTGGGCAAAAAGGAAAATATCTTCTGGGGATAGAGAGAGAGCACAGGAGAACAGAGTTTGGAACACATCAATCTTGAGGATAGCTTTGCTAGGCTGTGGTTAAGGTATTAACATGTAGAGATGAAAAACAGGGAAGTCCCAAGAGATTTTAATGATGTCTCATGATGTTTTGGATAAAACTTGGATATATTTATTTTCACACATGTCTTCACCATATCCAGTAGATATACTAAAAGAAGAATTAAATCTATATCTCTCCAAGGGAACTTTCAAAAGAGTTAGTGTACTGGCTGGTTTTGTGTGTCAACTTGACACAGGCTGGTGTTACCACAGAGAAGGGAGCTACAGTTGAGGAAGTGCCTCCATGAGATCTAGCTGTGGGGCATTTTCTCAATTAGTGTTCAAGGGGGTAGAGCCCCTTGTGAGTGGTGCCATCCTTGGGCTAGAAATCTTGGGTTCTATAAGAGAGTAGGCTGAGCAAGCCAGGGGAAGCAGGCCAGTAAGAAACATCCCTTCATGGTCTCTGCATCAGCTCCTGTTTCCTGACCTGCTTGAGTTGCAGTCCTGACTTCCTTGTGATAAACAGCAATGTGGAAGTAAGCCAAATAAACCCTTTCCTCCCCAACTTGCTTCTTGGTCATGATGTTTGTGCAAGAATAGAAACCCTGACTAAGACAGTTAGCTAGCTAGCTAGCTTGCTTGCTTCCTTCCTTCTCTCCTCCCTTCCTCTCTATCACTTTCTTTCTCTCTCTCTTAAATTAAGCTCTAAAACAATTGGGCAAAGGGAAATAAGAAAGCCTTAAAAATATTTTTTTAACTTCTTCCATTTTTTTTTCAAATAGACTCAGCAGCCATCTATTCACCCAAAGCCCAGAAGCCTCTTCCAATGTCTGTATGACTGAGATATGACCTCTTAGGCACGCCACATAAGAAAATCCTGGGCTGTAGCCCTCTCTCAGGTGTTTAGCTTGTTGTCATTGAGTCTGGGGTGATGGGTTCCATGCTGACTTATAAGTGAAGAAGGAGAGATTAAAGCAGAGATGGTAAATGAGTGTGTGTACAGCAGTTCAGTCTAGAACCTTCTCTGGAATACAATTCTAATCTAAGCTCAGCAATTCCAGCACAGTGCTTGGGAGACAGACAACACGTCTAGGCTGAGGTTAACTCTTGGCTTTCTGTCTACCCAGCCAAGATTCTGCTACTCCTCACTGGTTATCTGGAACATGGTTTGGTACATATTTTGTATAAAGCATCAGATAGTGAATGTTTTAGGCTTTGCGGAGTTTTAGGGTAATAGAAAAATGAGTGAATATGGCTGAATTTTAATCAAACTCATATACAGAAAGTGGCAGTGGGTAGATTTGGCCCAAGAACCATGGTTCAAGGACCCCTGATCGAGAAGGGCCCTTTGGAAACAATTGGGCTGAGTGCCAATGGCAGTTTCCTAGAAACTGATCTTTTTCTGTCTCAGTTGTAGAGTTTCAGGGCCCAGTCCCAGTCTGTGCCTTAACTAAAGAGGCCCATGGATTTAAGTACCAATTTTATTCTGACAGCTCTCAAGTTTGTACTTCTAACCTAGACCCATCTGCTGACCTCTGAACTCATCTGCCTGGCCACTGTCTTGGATGTTCCATAGCCTACCATGTTCAGAGATGAACTCCTGGTCCCTTGCTCACATTATCCATCTCAGAGTGCTGCCCTTTGGTGGTTTAGGCCCTACACCTAGAGCCCATCTTTGATTCTTCCCTTTCTACAACTTCATTGAATCTACCAGGAAATACCATCTCCCTTCTCTTCAAAACATAATTAATGCAGAGTAAAAACTAGTCTTCTGATCTCTTGCTTAAATTATTATTGCAGCTCCCTCACTGACCTCCTGGCCTTCAAATAGGCCTCCTCATAGAGTTTCCAATGTAGAGCCCTATGTTTTTTGTCCACTAAAAACTCCAAACGGTTCCAGCAAAGCCCTAACCACTATGGTTCTAGATGTCTCCCTAGAATCATCTCCCATTGCTATTGTCCTCACTCCCTCAGATCCTGCCACATTATTGCATGGTTTACTGAGAACCTAGGTCTGCTCTGACCTCGGGATGCATGCACAAGTAATTCTTTCTGCTTGGGGTATCCTTCGCCCAAACACAAGCTGGTGTGTTCCTCGAATCCCTAACATATATCTTCATCCAAATGTCATCGTTACAATTAAAGAGACATTTTACCATCTTTATAATTGCATTTTATTCTTATCTATGTAGACTTTCTATCTATATAGCCATTCTATCACCACGTAACTTGCTGTCCTCTTACATAGATTACCCATGTATATTATCTATTATTCCCTCTAAAATTTAACACTACAAGGTGTCTATGTTGTATATGTTCTACTCACCCTTGAACCATAAACAAACAAACAAGCAAACAACAAAACACAATGTCCAGCATGTATCAGGCCTTGATAAACATTTGTCAGATGTTTGAACACTGAACATGGTATACCTACTAGAAAAGGCTTTGAGTGAAACACTAGGCTGATCAGCTGGTCTATAGTAAAGCTGCAGAGTGAGTGTGTGTGTGTGTGTGTGTGTGTGTGTGTGTGTGTGTGTATCTATCAGCCTTATTTCTGGGTCTTTTTTTTTCATTTATTTCCCTTGTATATTCTTAGCTAATGTGAGAAATATACAAATGCACTCAGGGCTTGGGTTATCCGTTTACATACATTACTAACAACACAATTTGCTAAGCTCTGTGCTTTGTAATAAGAGTGATTATTCATTCAGTGCACAGCATAGACTGAGCAGGTGCTGATCGGTTTTCATGTAACTATGAAGCCCTTTTCATACACATGTGAAATTCACATAGTCATGGGAATCCTTGTAGCAGCACAAAGACAGGGTGGCTTCCGTTGTTTTCATTTGTCGCAGAGGGGAAAGGCAGGCTTAGAATGGATGGTGCGACTTCCCAACAGGGTACAGCTGCAAATGGCTTCCCTGAGAACAGAGCCCGTGTCTGAACTCCAGGTTTCAGCACATGTTACTCTCCTGTTTTATTGCTTTGTCCTTGTTTCATCTTGTCTTCCAACTCAGTACTAAGTGACCTATTTCTGGAGTGTTTAAACTCTTGATATTTATTAGCCTGTACCAATAATGAGGATAGATTTAGCTTCTCTGTGAAGTGATGAACAAAAAAAGTAGCTACTCTTTGAAATCATTCATCAGGAACCAGGAAATAATCTAGGCTGCTTCTTTAGCCACAGCTCTTCACGAAACATTTGCTCATGTAGAGGTTACTTTTTCCTTCTTGGGATACACGACCATTTTTATCAAGACAAGGTTGATGAGGTTTGCATTGAGCTGACGTTTGCTTGTGCGCTGTGTGTGATGCTCAGACAGCCATGGGCAGAATGCTGTGGAAGAGATGCTAGAGAGCCAGTGAAGAGCAGTAGCCTGGTACCCTGGTCCTAGCCAGCTTGCTGTCCCTGTTTGCAAAATTAAGGCTTGAACTAGACAGACTTCACAGCACTTTTTAGCTCTAACACTTTGGTACCCTAAGCACTGAGCTTACATGGATGTAGTTCCTGTGATCTTTGTGAAAATTAAGATGTGTTTCCTATAACACCTAGCAGTCTGTGATTGGCCCCAGCATTCCCTCAACTTGTGAAGTCTGGATACTGAGGCACCTTCGTGCTTCTCAGCACCTTGGGCTGAGCTTACCGTGGAGGGATTGCCTAATATGTTTTTGTTAAAATGATAAAAGGAAGAAAGAAAATAAACATGCACAATGATCCTCCTCTCTCCCTTGGGTGACTTTGTATACGTTGACTCATTTCATGTTGCCTTACATTTCATCCAATCCCATGATAAGTTCCCCATCTAGCAGATCATAGCCATAAACAAAGCAGATCCCCTAACAGGCAATTCTGATTCCTACCTGCTGGTAGCAGAGGCTGTAGCTACAGGCTGGCCCCTCAGCTTTTTGTTGAAACACTAAGGTTCCTAGCAGCTTGTTATCACCGTGTTGAGTTATATTTACCAAAAATTCCAGTGAGACTTGGTGCTTTCCAGTTTCCTAGACAAGAGTGGTACCAAAGTCACATCTATGTAGTGAAGGAGATAATCTTTCCATCGGCACTGTATTCCTCACTCAAGAAACATCAAGGTAAGGGTTTGTAGTCAAGGAAGAAAACCTCCAGCATTGTAGAGGCAGAGCCTTGCAAGTAAAGACAGGCGGAGCATGGTAGTGCTCACTCCAGGCAGAGCTGACATTCTCCTCTCCAACAGTCATGGTCAAGCACTGATTTAGACTCACTTGGCTTTGCTGAAAGGCTAGTAATTTAGAGCCACTTGGCCTTCACTTAATCAACTCTTCAATTCTCCATTTAGGTTTTAAGAATTGTCAGAGCATAATAAAGTGTCCTTGTGTTTGCACACTGGCTAGAACAGATGACTGAAAATCTAGCATTCTGTGAAGGTGGGTCCTGAAGGGGTGTAGGGCCATCTGCCCTCCTTGTGAGCGAGCAGCTGCATTTCTCAAGATCTAGCTACTGATTCCAATGACCCTGTGCTTGGTATTTCTGACTGCAACTATCTCCTGGCTGAGGAACAAAAAACAAAACAGAACAAAACAAGCAATAATAATAATAACAATAATAATAATAATAATAATAATAATAATAATAATAATAATAACAATAATAATAATAAACCAACCCAAAAACCCAGTTGTGTCTCTTATAAGGAGCAGCATTACATGTATGATATGTCTTAGGGTTTATAATGACATGAGCCAAGCCCCTTAGAGGCATTTTCTGGCCCCTTCTGATGAGGTTCATGCCCACTGAACTCTACCATTCTAATGTACAGTTTCTGGAGGTGCTTAAGACCTGAAAGCAAATCAAGTATGTCACCACTTGGCTACTGTCCTTTCTAATCTGTATACTTTCTTAACTTACTCTCAGTCTTGCACAAGCAGAACCAGTCTGATGGTGTGGATGAAGGAGGAGCTGAGAGCTCAGCAGGCTCAAGGCCAGCTTCTTTCCTAGGCTGCTTCTCCCTCTTTGGGAATAACACTTGCCTACCTCTAGAGAAGTGAGCAAATGAACTAGAAGAAAGGGGGTTTTGTGAATTGTCAGCCATTAAATGTATCAGTATATGCAAGCAAAGAACACACACACACACACACACACACACACACACACACACACACACACCACTGAGAAAGAGAATAGTCCATAATACATACAAAAGCCCAGACGAAGTCACTTCTAATCTTACTATTACAGAATAGAAATAGCTGTCAAACCCCTTCCTTGCTTCCCACCTTTACTCCTCTGCCATTTTTTTCCATAAAATACAGAGGTGAAGAATCTAATCTGGTTCTTAGCAAAGAAAAACAGGCCAGGTCTCGGAAGAGATGAGGTGAACAAAAGAGCTCTTATTTTCCAGATTCAGAGCATTTGAGAGATGGAGATACATGAAGTTCTGAAATGGTTGCAAGTGACATTTAATGCAAAGCCCTCTAAATAAAGGGGGCCCTGCTGTCTCCCCACCGGGAGCCTGTAGATTTACAGCTATAAAGGTGACAGGAGGTGCTCTGATGCTAACCACTGGCCTACCCCTGGGGAAGGGGAGGGGATTGTTCCCCTTTTCCCTCCACAGCTCTCACTGGAACCTACGCTATCTCAGAATTCTCAAGGCTTTAATAATCGGTGTGCCTCTCTCTAAAGAGCATGACACTTTGCCACTTAAGAGGTACCTGTGTGAAATACAGCTTCACATGAGGAAACAAGACACCTAGCCCTGCTGTTACATCACGAAGACACTAGGGGGCAGTAGCGGAATCCGAGATCAGAGGTGGGTGACTTACAAAATCGGGCGAGACTGGAAATCTTCCTGGTTCATCCTCTCAGACTGGCGGATTTTCAGGATCTCAGTGTAGCTCAGGTTTTGCAACTTGCTCTTGAACTGGTCCAGGGAACTAGGCTTGGTTGTAAGCGCTCTCATAACCTGCTCCTTCACCACCTGCATTACCTGTCAATGAAAACAAGAGCATTACATTCCTGGGGCCAACCTTTCCTGTTGAGAGAAGATGCCCATGTTAAAAGCTCCTTGCTCCCCGGTGCAGAGTATGACCTCTGGGCTCTAACATTGAGTGTGCTTTCCAAAAAGATAAACTTTCATTATGTATATTTCTAGTTTTTTTTTTTTTCTTACACTGTGGGAACCACAAGGAAGAAAATAGACTAAGTTGAAGTGAAGGGCAGGGGAGAGTGCCTATTCGCTCTATATATTATGTGACAGCTACTGATATAGCAGTATAAACAGTACAAACTCAAAGGTCAGAGGCAACAAAGGCCAAACCACAGCTAAAAGGCTGCATATTAATTATTTCTTCCAGGAGAAAATTGCTGTGATAAGACTAAGTGTGAGGTTTGGCTGGCACGAACTCAAATGGATACGGAGATACCTACACCACCCAGACCTCTCCCTCAGGTCGTTAGGGCCGAAGTGTTCATACACATTATGCATTTGGATATGCATTTGGAAATGGGCACATGTTCTTTCTCTTCGAGTCGGCCACTAGGTAGAGGGGTTCATTATATTACAGCAGACATATCCCACTGGAAACTTCAAGAAAATGAGGACATTGTAATTTATGCCTCTAGACAGGTCCACATGGGGCCACGAGCCATTGTTTCTATTAGTGTAGACTCATCTTTATCAAAATACATAAAAAAAGGACAGAGGACCCACAGAGGTATCCAAAGGGCTTTTACTCTTGTTGCTGTTCTTCATTTTCCATTACAAATGAGAACTTTTAGTACAAATGTTACCCTTTATTGCATTTGTTACTAAGTACTCAGTGCCCTAGTAGACACTGTGTGTATGTCTGTGTGTGTGAGAGCGCACGTGCGCGTTATCTCTTCTCATCTTTACCCACTTACATCTACAAACAGATATGACTAGTGTTTCTACTTTATGAAGAACTGAAGCTTCAGAACACTAATAAATTAGCTTAGAATCACAGTCAGCTGGTATGTGGATAGGCTGAGATTTAATTTCAAGTTTGTAAGCACAATCCCACCCTCTTAGCCCAACCTTCCTTAGTGCTGTTTAGACATTTACAGAAATAAAATAAAACTGCCTATGTGTGTCTGCTTCGTGATAGGTGTGGAGCCCAGCACTCTGTTATGCATCATCTCATTTAATCCCCTCTCTCATAGAGAAGAAACAGGATATGAGTATTGTACCCATAAAGGAAGGGAGGGAAGATTGATAGCTTGCCTACCTTACATCTAGAAGCATCCTCAGGGACCAAGTATGACAGCTATAATACTGACTTAATGTTGAAGAAATATGAATCAGATACAGACTCTGCCTTCTCTGAGCTAACCGTCTAATGAGAGATGGAAACAAGGCCCAAGATCATCCCAACGGAAGAGAATCGATCGTTACGCTGTACCGACAGATGGGAGACACTGTATTCAGGATACACTTGATATCATCTTTAGAGGAACAACGGGCATTCCACTGGTGTATACTCAGACAAATAACCTAGAACACCTCCACTCATTAGCGGCTCTGAACCTGGGCTACAACTACATCAGAACCGACTACCTAAGGATCACTCCATGCTTCAAGTGTAACAAGATAGGACAATTTCCAGCTGACCTTCAACTGCGTCTGCTTTTCTAACTCAGGCATAATTGTCAATTTGGGATGCTTGAAAAATTTTGAAATTCTAAACATTTCATGCCATGAAGCATAATCAAGGGCTAAATTTGGTCAAGAGTGAATTATTATGCGTTGCCATTGGGGGGACGGGTTACTCGCTGCCCATTTAGGGAGCCTTGGAGTGAAGCCAGTGAGGTAATGATTTCCCAGTGCTGTTTGCTCTTCTAGTAGGATGGTGGGGCATGCAAGAGAATGGTGCAATAATTAAAATAAAGAAATGGCATTTTAAGTAGTATCAGGATAAAACCGAGACACTGTGGAGCTCGCTCCATCCCCCTTGTCTTACAAACGAAAAACTGGAAGTTTGGAGAGCTGGGTAATTTGCCCACTGCATGTATTTAAGGAAGTGTCCCAAGAGATGGCAGTTTCCACATCGTCGCTGCTGAGATTTAAGCTAGGGCTCATAGGTGATCATGTGATCCAAACTGCTCCATCAGCACCCTTGGCCAGGCTGTTACAATCTAACTTGTGATACAGCCAAAGCCTGCTCTTTTTCAGGTTGAGACTAAAAACATACCCCTTAATATAGAAGATGATGGGACATCAAGACAGTGTAACAGAATCAGGCAAAAGGTAGGACTCTAATTGCACAGAGTATTGACAGAGGTTATACTTTGTGCAATCTGAAATTCCTCTAACTTTACATTTTGGTATTTTTTGGTATATGAATCAGTTTTCTTTTCTTAAGAAAATGTCCTTCTTCTGAGGTTGATATGCAGTCTATTTTCTTAAGTTGATAATGAATGGGGCTCTTACCATTTGGAACCAGACTGCCAACAAATATCTGGTGAACTCTAAGAGGAATAGCATCCTGTGGTTCCGAAGAAGACAGACAGAAGGAGACAAGGGGAAAGATGACTAGAGTTGATGGCACTACTTTAATAAGAAGGTAGACTGGAGAATTGGCTCAGTGATTAAGAGAAATGGCTGTTGTTCCAGAGTACGTGGGTTTATTTACCAGAACTCACATGCTGTCACACAACCATTGTAACCCTAGTTCTAGGGAACCCAATGCTCTCTGGACTCTGGTGGCATCAGCCATACAAGTGGCACACACACATACATGTAAGCAAAAATACCTGTGCACATAAAAATAAAATTTAAATTTAAAAAGGAAAGTCACTTTAAATTTACCTTTTGTTATATACCATGGCTGAATGTTTGCTCGGAAACAATGAGTTCCTTTACTAACTGCTGATACAAGACTACTATCCCCACTGGGAAGAATGTCTAATAGGAAGGCTTTTAAATCTCCATTTCAACTTGGAAAAAAAGCATAAAACTTTTCCTAAAAGTAGCTGGATGACTGGCATGTGCAGCCAAGAGGAGCGATAAGAGCGGAGTGTATGAAGCACAGAAGAGCAGCTAGTGGGGCCCAACACCAGCTCTTCCACCCAGGCCCACTTTCATCTGGTGCTGGCCCTAAGAAGTTCTATGCCAAGCAATATATGAAAGAGTCAACAGGTTGGTTTTTGTTTGTTTGTTTGTTTAAGATGATAAAGTAGTGTGTGGTTTCAGGGCTTAAGCAGAACCTCTGGCCGGTTTCTACACCCATCTGCCATGCATCTTGCTCTGCTATGGCCACTCTATATCTCTGGTATGAGGCTTGGCTTGGTGAAAGCTGTGTGGGCCAGGCTTGTAAATAAAGAGGAATGTCTTGAAGTCACAGAGACCTGATGACAACCTCTGGCTTCTCATGATCATCATGTGTTCTCGATGACTTCAGATGATTCAGAAAACACTTTCCTCACTAATAAATGCAAAAATGTTCTTCTCCATTTCACAAATGATACGATTTCCTTTGGTATCACGAACCATACTTTGCCTCTATTTCTTCAGTGTGGTCCTTCTCATGGTGTTCTGAGAACCCTGCCTCTACCATGTCACTCTGAAGGAGCAACAAGGCCTAATTTGTAGACCAAAACTAGTCTGTGTTGAATGAGGGCAGAGAGGATCTTGCATTTCTTTCTCTGTACAGCACCACTTCATAGTATAATAATTACCTGGCATATTCTGTTAAGGAGCTAAGGATCATGAGCTGGGAAAATAGTTTTCTGGAGACTAAATCTTCCCAATAGTATTAGTATATTTCCAGGAAAGAGTTCTGGGATCTCATTCATCCATAAGCTAAAGCCTGTTCTATAGGAACCAGATACCTGTACTCATATGACTGTCAAGCAAACTTGCTGGTGAATTCTGAACCAATCAATGATCAGAAAACGTGGACCCATTAGAGATTAGGTGGTCACCTGCTCACAAAAATCTGGAAATGTTGCTCTAGGGTCACTGCTGCCAAGTGCAGTGCAGTAAGATGCTGACTCTGTCTCCCGTCTGTTAATTTCATAGTGTTTGTGCTGACCTTTCCTAGAACTCTTGACTGCCCTGGTTTGACCAGTAGACTTTGAACTTATGTCTGTCCTTCCCAGCCTCTCCTTCCAATTTCCACCTCCTTTCAAAACACAAAGGCAAGTCAATGGCTTGTTAAAGGCTATAGCGACTGAGTACTACCTTTTGGTGTGCAGACCGGACAGGACAGTCGATGTGTCCCTGGCTGTGATCGTGTTAATTGTCAATTTCCTGGAAGGCTAAAATCACCCAGAAGATGGGCTTCTGGGCCTGTCCTTGGGGAATTATCTTTATGATATTAATTAAGGCGGGATGAGCCATCCAGTGTGAGTGGCAGAAAATGCCTAGGCAGGATATACAGATGGAGAAAAGGAGCAGAGCGGAGCACTGGTTTGCAGGAACGGTCACTCTCTCTTTCTGATGAGGGATGTGATATGACCGAGTGCCAGGGACTTTCTGGTTGCGACGGGCTGACTGCAGCCTAGAACTGGGAACTAAAGAAACCCTTCCGCCTCGGACTGCTTTTGTTACAGAACTTTATCACAGCAACAGAAAGGAAGCGAAGGCATCTTTCAGCTGCCCATCTGTGCTGGGCCCCGCCCGTGAACTCCGCTCAGCACCTCGGCTTCCACTCTTTTTACTCTCCCTCCCATTCACTCTCTTCCCTTCTGCTATTGACACTTTCCTTTTAATACCTGTTCTTCCTTTTAGTTCTGCCTGAGAAAACACTGCTGATACGCCTTCCCCCCTCGCGCAAAGCTGGGATTTGATCCTACATCCCCCATCACAGGACTGCCTGCATCACATGGAGACTCCTTGTCTCCTTCACTGACGACTCTTGTCTCCAGAGCCTGTGCAATCCAGTCGTGGAGTAGTTACTGGGGAGAACATCTGCTTTCTTTACGTTTTGAAGGCTCACCAAAGGGTCAAAAGAAAGACTCTAGAAGAAAGTCCCCAAAATCAGTGGTTTCCATCCATCGTAGAAAAACAGAGTTTAGGATGAGTTTTGTCTGGCTCAACCCTCGAGACTTTGATTCTAGAATGGGTTCCAGAAATGGGTACTCCTTTCCCAGTTCCTTCCAGGATGCTAATTTACACCTGGGGTTGAAGAATCTGAGCTGGGGCAAAGAGGACCGATGAGACAGGTAAGAGGACTGCCATGCCAGGGAAGGCTAGTAGGGCTGCTCCTGCCCTCAGCATGCTGTCTAGTGTAACATACAGATGCCAGCTGAGGACTTGAGTCCTTAGCTGCTACCACCTGCCAGTCTACTAAAATACAGAGAACATCAGCGCCCTTGCCAAGAGCAGTCAGGCACCAAGAGCAAACAGCTAAAGCCAGGGAAGTGGCTGCTCTCAGCCTGTTTGGGCAGGTTCTTCAGATGTCACCTTTACTAGGGTCACACCCTGTTTCCTGGGCTGTCTCTCTGTAAGGTAGCCACAGAGCCCATGTTGAAGGTAACCTGGCAATTTCAATCAGGAATGGTTTCACGAGGCGGCCAACACTTTCCCAAGGAGCCCACAGTTCCTTGGGCAGCTGTCAGGGTGAGCATCCCCAAATACGTGATCAGAGCAGAGCAGCCATCCACTGCGTATCAACCCTGAGCGTGCAAGCTTGTGGCTGACAGAGTCCAGGCAGGGCTGAAGGAGGACAACTGTCAGAGTATCAAAGGTGATTTTTCAAGTGTACCCTGAGACCAAAACAGACGGGGGATGCTGTTTAGCTCCTCCACTAACTGGCCTTTTCTTCAGAGAAAGCAGGATAACTTCAAGCATTCTGGTATCATCTGAACAGAGATCTCTGAGGACCTTGGGCATTATAACCAAAATAATTCGTTATATACTGGCCGACTCAATTCGTTCCATGCAGATGGTAATACAGAGATGGCCAGTTCTGAACACTAAGGTGGGTAACGTTAACAGGTGCTCTGCCCTTCCTGGCAAGTCCTTTCAATGTAAGGTTTAAGGCATTTTTATAGGTGGTAAAAATAATAAACCTTTCAACCAGTGATTCATGTAAAAATCAATCAGCGCTGGGTTCACAGAAGAACAACGACTGGGGAAGTACACGTTCTTCCCTGTCATCTCTGCAGTCCCTGCAGGAAGCTCATGCATGGAGGAAGCTGGAGAGCGGAGGTCGGGAACCCGCTCACCCGAGTGCTAGTATGATGGGAGGCATGGAGCTAGGTGACAAACCACTTTGCCCCACTGAAACGGGGAGCCAAATTAACATGGGCAATCAGGCTAAATTTGCTGGTTAGCTAATTGAAGGCCTCAGTGGGCAGGAGAAAGCTATTTTCACCAGCATCTGATAGAATCAGCCTCAGGCAAAGAGGAATCGTGCCAATCACATTAGAGAATGACATTTAATCCGAGGCTTTAAATAAACTGACAGGTCAGGCAAGCCACTATGAGTGTGTGTAGGGAGGGCAGGGGAGGGTGCTTGTATTTTATCCTTACTGGGGTTGGGGTAAAAGGGTAGCA